>JASDQU010501424.1:46814-80530 GCA_032191745.1 Picea mariana | reverse complement strand
CACTAATTTAGACAACGATTTTCGTATGAATATTCTGGACTGATGGAATTTTTTTAAAAAATTCTACGACATGGGTTTTTTGAAAAACATGCCCAATTAGTTGACATGAAAGAAATTTCCCCAGAAAGTGTGCAAGGTGGCCGATACAAGCAATTCTTTTAAGGTAACTTGCCCATATTTTCCTTTCGTCGTCGGATGCCAGATCGACTTCAGTACATATTACCTTTTCGTGAATGTCTAAATCGACCTCCACATATATCCTTTATTGGTGATTATTTAAACTCAACTTGTAAACATTTTACTTCATGGTTATATTAAAATTGGTTCCCTCTCAACTGCTAGTCACTAAATATTTGACTTGGTCTCACCCTTTTTTGTACTTGCTTCGTCATTCAACCAACAAACATATTTTTGGTCCACTCAACTAGGAGAAATTTCGACTTGAGTATTTTAATTCTAGTCGAACCATATTTCTTCAGCCTCCACCCGATTTGTATTTAAGTTTTCTTCAAATTCGACCTTTAGGTTACTTCTTTCTTCGACCGACTCGATTTGGAAGAAAACTGACTTGAGAAATTTGACTTTGGTCATCTCGACTTGCTTTGGCCGACTTGTATTTCTCGAGTAAATTTTCCTTTGACTTCAACCTTTAGTTGGTCGACTTGTCTTTGACTCATCTTGAAATTGATCAAGTTATCTTCTCCAACTTCTGTCAATCTGCAGGCTTGCAGTCGGTCGATTTTTCTTCGACTCGTCTTACAGTCGATTGACTTCTAAATAGTTGAACTTATTGTTGTTTGAATCAACTCGACTTGTGACTCGATCATGTCAATGATTCCTCACCAAACATCCACCGTTGACATTCTGTCCCATCTTTGGACTCTTCTTCAATTAAGATTTTCTGAATCACTTTTAATGAATCATGTCTTATTAACTTCTTTATTTGTGATTTGTATGGATCCATATTGGATTATCCATTTACCCTTTTTATCTGGACGATTTCTTCATAGTTTCTTCTTTTTTGCATGGATGTTAATGACACAATTTCAACCTTATACAATATAGGATGAGCGTATCAAGATTATACAATATATTAGTCAATATGATATTTCTACTGATATTCAAGTCACATTCATAACATTATGTTCAATGTTGACAATGCTTGACATTCAAGTCACCTTCATAACTTTATGTCCAATATTGACAATGATTGACATTGAAGTCACCTTCATAACATTATGTCCAACCTTCATAACATTATTTCCAATATTGACAATGCTTGACATTCAAGTCACCTTCATAACTTTATGTCCAATATTGACAATGCTTGACATTCAAGTCACCTTCATAACATTATGTCCAACCTTCATAACATTATGTCCAATATTGAAAATGCTTGACATTCAAGTCACCTTCATAACAATATGTCCAAGATTGACAATGCTTCTCAAACCAATCAATCAATGATACTTCACCTATTTATCAAGGTTGAAATCAATGACAACCAAATTGCCAACATATATACACAATATAAAATAATATCATTGATTTCAGAAATAGTTCATGTCAATCATTAATATGTTGAAACAATAAAGCCACATATTAACTCACAAATAGTTATAGAGTAGACCTATATACCATTATGCATGTATCTATTAGAAATACAAAATGTACAAGCATCTAAAATGGAAATCATATAAATAGTTCATGCGATCACAATTCAAGAAACACATAAGACAAAAACATATAAAGAGTAGTCTCATACATTCTTGCAAACATTCATGAGTCCCAAAATGCCTTCTGCTCTTTATTTTATCAGAAATAATAGTATCATCTGATAATACAATGGGAAAAAGTCCTCAATTTGATGAATCTCTCTTTTATAAAATAAAAAAGTCTCTTTACATTCAGTTGTCCTCATTTCATATGACAATTAAACCTCATTGTTTGAACTTCTCCTATTCTATATACAATTCAGATTCCATTAAGAAATATACATTATAAAAAAATCACGAGGTCTTCTTTCAAGCCAAGTCTTCTACTCAATTCATTCATAAGTGGTATCCTTTGGTGATGTCTTCCAACTTTATTAACTTCATCTTTTCGAATTACATATCTCCATCACACACACTGTCTCCAACTTCCTTTTTTAGGCCTTTGTGGATTTTGTTTACAAATTTATTCACAACTGCAATTTGTTTTATCAGTTTTATTAAATATTTACTTAGGATGTCCTTGTTGACTTCTGTGATCTGTTCAATAGATTTCTTATTGTCATCTCTATTCTCTTCCACTTCTACTATTATTAACTTGTTGGGTCCTTCCTAAGAAAAATATTCAATTAAAATCATATTGAATTGTTCTGACAACTCATCTGGATAAATCCACGTTCTGGTTGTTAAGTACCAAATATTTGAATAATAAAATCACCACAAAGATTCAGAGAACAATATAGAAAAAAACCTCCTTTATTCTTACAAAAACCCTTGAGGTAGGGAAACACCATACAATAGATCATATTATATAATGAATCCACTCTTGTTCACTTTCCTCTTCAAGGGGGGAACCTCCTAATGAGATACCGCTCCAAATACAATACTTCTAGGCTTTTCCAATACATTGCTTGAGCCCCTTTATATAGTTCTTCCAACCACCTAAGAACATTCTAGAGGAGGAACCTTCTAGTAAGTCCTCTTACATTTATTGCATTCACACTAGGCCTTATTTATTAGAAGTGGCCTTTATACATAACAATACTTATCTACTATTATTCCCCTTGGGTACCTCCCTAGGTACCCCATATTATTCCCCTAACTACACTACACTAGAACATGCTTTATTGGAGAGGCTAATGGTTTCCTTGACATATTGGCATGAGTTTTTCCAACCATATATCAACATCTAATTATTTCTCTATTATTCTTGGTGTTCATCTAAATATATTTGCGGGGGTCTCTTCATGTCTTTCTTGCCAATAAATGATTTTGTCAAAGACATGCTCAATTTCTATGTACTAGCCTTTTAGTTCATCTAGTTGATTAGATATGATAATGATCTGATCCTGATAGTATTAAATCACATTTATATGGGTGAATAAGTTCTTGTGTGCCTATATTATCTCTTCATTATCCCTACTGGATTTTTCTTTTACACTATCAAGTACATGCGGTTCTTGTTGGTTTTCTTCCAATTGTTTCTCTAGTTCTTGGATCTTCACTCCGTATTTAATAACTCTTAACTTTATTTTCTAAGAAAGATAAATTTATCATGTTGTTAAATTTTTATTCTTTCTATCTCTTATGAATGTTCCTTTTTTTAGAGTTTCTAATTGTTCCCTGTGCATCTTTTCAGTTTCAGTGGCCCGTTGCTTAAAATCATTCTCCAAATTATCCATCTGGAATTTTAGTTGTTCTTCCAATTTTTCCACCTTTTCCTTATAGAGGTATAATGTAGGACTTAATTCACAGACATAGACTCAATTTTCCCCTGCAAATGCACTCAAGGATGAAGCATTATCTAGTGCATTGAATTGATGTTTTGGTCCCAATTTCCATTAAATCACCTTATCACAAGATCCTCTATTAGGGGATTCTTCACCTATTTTCCTTTTTGTTGACCTTTTATCAATTCATCTCTTTGATTTGTTGTAATAGTACTCATCTAAAACTACCACAAGATCATCTAACTCTATCAATTGAGAAGAGTATGAGAAATTTCCTGGTATTATGCTCAAAGGGGTACCGAGTTTGATAGGTGTATTCACTAGTGTAATCCTTTTGAGAGTGTTAGGACTTGAACCTTTGTTTTTATCCTTATCCATTTTATCTTCTTATGTCTTTCACATTCTTCCAACTCTTCTTTTTCCTTCTTTCTTTCTTCCTCATTTTTCCTCTTCTCTTCTTATTCTTTCTTCCTCATTTCCTCCCTTTTCTTTTCTTCTTCCTTTTTATTTTTTTCTTATTTCATAGCCTTTCATGATGCATATTATTTTATTTTAATTTCCTATAATTAGGCCCTTTTCTTTTTCTCTACTTCAGTCTTTTCCTTGACTTCTTTCATTTTCCTCTTAGTCTCTTCCTCTTCCTTCTTTTTCCTGATTTATTCTTCGTTTTGTTTAGCTTCTTCTTCCTTATGTTTCTCTCTTTATTTAAATATTTCTTTTTCTTACATATCTCTCTTGTATTTTTATTCCTCTTTAGTTTTCTTATCTTTATTATTCTCTTGTTCTTTCTCCTTTTCCTTGGCCATCAACAATTCCCACTATTCCTTAATTATCTCCCTTCTTTCTTCCTCCTCTCCGTGTAATATTTATTTTCCTGGTTCATATTGAACCCTATTCAATACTTCTTCAAAGAATAGGGATCCCTTGAAGATATTTTCTGAATCATTGACATCATGAATAAAAGGGTTTATTAACCCCACATATTTAATGTGATCTCTCACAATACCTCTCGGGTCATGTCTCCTGGCTTCACCTATGCATAGACATATTTATTTCAATATTAAAGCTTTTTTATGGAATGTGGGATGTTTAGTAGAGTGATCCTTCCCACTCTGATGGGGAACCTATGTCAAATTATCTTAGAGATTGCATCTAGAAATGAATTTATCCCTTCCTCTACTATCTGATATGCAATATCCCTGCCTAGTAGCTTGTCATGGACATATTTAGGAAGCATATGTGGGGCACGTGTACAAACAAATACCCTGATATAGGTATATTGTTTTACCATATATCAATCCCCTATTTCTTTAATATATCCAATGTATCCTTGAGATAACCTATGCAAATGATGGTTCAATATGATAGAAAACAATGGTGCCATGAAATGATCACAAATATCATACAAATACATATTATAGTTGTTGTCCCACAACTCAGAAAAAGATATATGGATAGGGGGTAGGCTAGGGTTCCAGTCCCACCCCATAACAGGAAAACTTATGGAAGAATAAAAAACATCTATAAAATAGGAGGACATGTAAAAACCTAGTTTTTTAGTCTCGGGTCCTCTCTAGCATTTTTAAATATGTTGAATGTAAGGATATGCACCGAGTTGAATACATGTTCTACCTAGGCCACATGGTATCTCATTGGAATCCATTCTAGATTAAAATCCATATAGGTTTCTTCATCGCACAACCTATAGATCATAGATGTCAACATCTAGTATGGTTTCTTGAAATACTGTACCATATATGACCTATTATCCTTTTGATAAAATTATCTATCTTCACTCCACCATTATTCTACTAACTCGACCAATTTGGGGTGGTCTTCATTGAATTTTGATAGGAATGGATTATTTAGATAGGCATCGGGTTCTAATAGATGGTACCTCGCATGAATTTCATCAGGATTTAATGAAGCTATCAAGACCTTTAGCTCATTAATTACTATGGATGTATCTTCATCTAAGTGGGAGAATTCCCACCTCACAACATCATTATAGGGGAAGAGCATGGGTTTTGCAACAAAATCATATATTACACTCTTTTTGATATTTTGATATACAACTAGGTCTTTTTATTCCATGGGAAAATCTTCATTGATGAATATTTTGTATATATTGTTCAATTTTGGACACTCCATCCCATTAAAGTACTTTGTATCAGATAACAAGAGTTTGTCTGGAATTTTTGCTAGGGATTTTTTTTTGATGTGGTCATTTTCCCCCTTTGTGTTTGAGATCTCGATAGCTTGTGTTTTTAAATTCCTGAACAATACATACAATCAATAAGTATTTTGGAACAATTTAAGTGAAAAAAAATAATTTCCCAAATTAACTATGACCATACCTAGATGTTTTACAGTTAATCGTTGTGTTGATGGGGTGGAATTTCCCAACAAAAATAAGGGGTACTCCTTGATACATGGCTCCAATTATACTATGCATCGTTTGGTTTAGGAGACCCATCCAGATTCTGGCCTGGCTACCATTACTGATTATGAGGGTGAATATGGATGGTTATGTAATGTAAATATGTAGATGAAGACTATGTATGAAAAAAAAAACTAATCTACTTATACTCTATCCTATCCTATCCTAGCTAGGAGTAATCTATTGTAACCAAATGAGCTTTATTGAAACTAAACTCTAGTGGGAACTTGATCCGAAAATATATTTTAAATGACAATGGTTGATTTATTAAGCATGTGTTGATTAACCAATTAGGAAGCTGAATGAAAGAGGAATAATTATAGAAGAAACATCACAACCATATGCACATATACAGATATGAAATAAATCAAGAAGAATAACAAACCATAGAACATGAAAATGATAACGGAGTTTGACAATCTTGCCTACGTCTCCGGGACTTTGTCTCAGTGGGTGAGGTTTTATTATTTTTGTTAAAATATTTAAAAGTACATCACAATAGTTCCAAAAGATTACAAAAATGATCTGGTATTTTTCTACCAGATCTCTAGAACCCAACAAAAGAAACGACACTGAAATCAGATGACCAGAGCTACCAGAAATGGCCTGTAAAGGTGCGCTCCTCAATAGTTTCCTTGCATAAAAATGGATTTGGCTTGGAAAATCTCCAGCATAAACTTTCTCTGAATGTACTCTATGGCTTCAAGAAGCCCTGTATTATATATATCTGAAGTTGTTAACCATCTCCCAACTTCCCCCCAAGATATGGCCTCAAAAAGGGCCCAATATCCCCCAAAAAGGGCCAAAAATCTCCAAAAACAGTTGAATAAATCAATTAAAAACCATATTCCAAAGTTAAAAACCCAATTCTACATATATATTGGGCGCAACCCCCAAATATCTGTCTCCTGGTTCTATTAACGTGCCACATGTGGCCTCACGCTTATTTGCTGTGTACTGCCCCGCTGGTCTCTCGGCCCCCGGTCGCATTGCATGGCCATGTGGCCAAAGGATAAGGCTTCACGCGCTATTAAAAGGTCAGGCCCCTGACAGTTTATCCCCTGGTCAGTGGGCTAGCTCGACCGATCAGGGCTAATCCCTTTATCTTTGCGCTACAACCGATATATGGGTGCTGGGTCGTATGGAGTATAACAGAACCAGGGTTGGAGTAAAGGATCGCGCCAATGAACAAGGACCAGGGTTTTATTGCATGGTCATGTGGATAGTGCCGGGGTTGGGGGCTAGGCCCCAACCCTAATTTTCCACCGACGGGACCATTAAAACACTTTATATATTTAATTTCCCCCATGGTTAATAAGCACCACCCACGGGCGGGCTGGCTAGCCTGACCCTGCCAACATGTTAGCCTGGACAGAGGTCACGGGTTCAAAACACACAAACTACAAATAATTTTGCAAAGACCAACAAACTAATCCATGGGTGCCACATGGAAACCCATGTCTAGGCCATGTGGCACAACACCATTTTCTGAAAAAATGCCACATGTCGAATATTGAATGGTCCACTTTCCTGCCACCTATACTTGCCACACAAGTTCCATGTGTCGTACAGATTGTACAAACCTTCCATGCCATCCATATAGATGTGCCATGTGTCACCACTGCAAGGGTGACACATGTCACTCTTGGATTGGTCCACCTATACCTTCCCGACACGTCATCCGTTCGTACACCCAATCATCGACAATTTTTCCTGCCACATCAGAGGTATGGCCATATGGCCTGTATAGTTAGCTTCCACGTGGCACTATATGGACTGTACAATCATCAATTTTTGCTTATTTGAAAAAATGAACAGATCACCATATCTAGAGCATATGACGTTCGTTTGAGCCCGTTCAAGTTTTGTTGGGCGACTTCCTTTTGTCCTCTTTCCTTGAAGATGATTCCCCTAATACACCAATACCTGTTTTCCCTGCTTCAACATATGTCGCTTGAACATAAACCTCATCAAGATTAGTAGGTCCAAACATGAATACAATATTTCGAATATGTGCAGATAAACCTCTTATATACTTCATAAGAGTTTCTTGGGTATGCAAAGGAATGTCTAACATCAATGCCATTTTATGAAAGCCATTTGTGTATTCTTGCACTGTTATTCCTTTTCTTAGTTTTAAAGCTTTCCATTCAATTAACACTTTCTATTTATAACCCAAAGGATAGAATTGCTTTCTAAGTGCAGAAATAAAACTTTGCCATGATGGAAATACATTACCCACTTGTTGCGTGCCATTTTGCAACTTGCTTTGCCACTAGATGAGTGTTGTGCCTGCAAGTCTAAGGGATGCCAACTTGATTTGAGTTGCCTCATCCTTGATCTATTGCACACTGCAATAAACCTCCATCTGTCTGAACTAATTTTTAAGTCTCTCTGAATTGACTTCACCATCCTACATGGGCAATTTGAATTTAACATCATGTTTTAATAAAGGCATTTCATTCTTATGTTTATGGACATGTTTCTTTGCATTGGATTTAGAAATTGAACTTGAAAAAGAAGGAGAAGAAGGAGGTGAATATGGAGGTGAAGGAGGAATTTGAGGAGGATCCTCTCTTTCTTCACTTTTTCCCTTTGAATATTGACCTAGATTCAGTCTCTTCCATTCCAAGTAATCCTCATACAAAACCTTCATCATCTCTGACATGGCGAAGAAAGTTTTTCGAAACTCTTTCTCATCCTAAGAAAGTCCCTCTTTCGATGCCATCTTCTTGCTTTGAGAATTTCTCTTTCTCAATCCAATCAATGGATTCTCTTCAACAAGCTCTCCTTCACCATGATGTAGCTTTTCCCTGGTTAACATGAAATTTCAAATCCAAATGTCAACTAGCTCTTATACCACTTGATCCAAAAAGATCTTTTAAATGACAATGGTTGAGTTATTAAGCATGTGTTGATTAACCAATTAGGAAGATTAATGAAAGAGGAAGAATTATAGAAGAAACATCACATCCATATGCACATATAAAAATATGAAATAAATCAAGAAGAACAACAAACCATATAACACCAAAATGATAATGGAGTTCGATAATCTCCCTTATGTCTCCGGGCCTTTGTCTCAGTGGGTGAGGTTTTATTATTTATGTTAAAAGCTTTAAAATTACATCACAATAGTTCCAAAAGGTTACAAAATTGATCTAGTCTTGTTCTACCAGAGCTATAGAACCCAAAAAAAGAAACGACACTAAAATCGGATGACCGGAGCTCCTAGAAATGGCCCACAAAGGTGCGCTTCTCAATAGCTTACCTGCATAAAAATGGCTTTGGATTGGAAAATATTCAACATAAACCTACTCTGAATGTCCTCTATGGATTCAATAAGCCCTGGCTTATATATATCTGAAGTTGGTAACCATCTTCCAACTTCCCCCCAAGATCTGGCCTCAAAAAGTGCTCAATATCCCCCCAAAAGGGCCAAAAATCTCCAAAAACAGTTGAATAAATAAATTAAAAACCATAATCCAAAGTTAAAAACCCACTTCTTCATATATATTGGGCACAACCCCCAAATCTATGGCTTCTGGTCCTATTAACGTGCCCCATGTGGCCTCGTGCTTATCTGATGTGCGTTGGCCCTCAGTCGCATTGCATGGCCATGTGGCCAAAGGCCAAGGCTCCACGCGCTATTCAAAGTTTAGGCCCTCGACAATTTAGCCCATGGTCGACGGGCTAGACCGACCGACTGGGGATAATCCCTTTATCTATGTGCTACAACCGATATACAAGTGATGGGTCATATGGAGTATCACGAAACCAGGGCTGGAGTAAAGGATTGCGCCAACGAACAAGGACCAGAGTTTTATTGCATGGTCATGTGGATAGTGCCGGGGCTAGGGGCTAGGCCCCAACAATAATTTTCTGTCGACGGGACCATTACAACACTTTATATATTTAATTTTTCCCATGGTTAATAAGCACCACCCACGGGTAGGCTAGCCAGCCCAGCCCTGCCAACACGTTAGCCTGGACAGAGGTCGCAGGTTCAAAACCCACAAACTCCAAATAATTTTTCAAAGACCAACGAACCAATCCATGGGTGCCACGTGACAGCTCATGTCTGGGCCACATGGCACCACACCATTTGCCAAAAACATGCTACGTGTCGAACGCTGAATGGTCCACTTGTCTTCCACCTGTACTTTCCATGCAAGCGCCACATGTCATACAAATTTTACGAACCTGCCATGTTATCTGTATGGACGTGCCACATGTCACTGCTACAAGGGTGACACATGTCACTCTCAGATTGGTCCACCTATACCTGCCTGACATGTCATCCATCCATACTCCCAGTCAACCTACCATGTGCCACCTCCAGATGCTGCCACATCAGCACCAAATGTGCCTACCACGTCAGCTGTACGGGCATACGACCTGTACAGTCAGCTGTCACGTGGCACTGTACGGACTGTACAGTCATCATTTTTTGCCTGTTTGGAAAAATGAACAAATCACCATATCTGGAGCATACAACGTTCATTTGAGCCTGTTCAAGTTGTGTTGGGTTCGTATCGACGAGGCCTACACACACGTCTATTTTGAAGAAATTCTGAGAACTTCATTTTTTAGGCCTTTCTAAGCCCCATGAAGCTCCTAGATCCAAATCTAGATCAGAACTTCAATCATATAACTGTCATGAATATGCATAGTTAGAAACACATGCATGCGAAATATATAATTAGAAAAGTATAAACTATATTTTCCACATACATCATAACTCATATGCTCATGACATATAGAAGATAAGGAAGAATTACAAAACTGAAAAAGTGATATAAATTGCATTATATTAGTCTAAGAGAAAACATATCCTTACAACCCATGTGAACAACATACGTTTCTCCTAAATCAGTTCACAACAAAATAACAACACATCCAAGTTATTCTCTCTTTCATAAAATTGGCCCTAAGGGCTTCTCAATATTCATTAACCAAGTATTTTCTCCAAAAATAGTTCTAGAGTGTATACAAAGCTTGAAGAGCCTCTTCAAAGCGGGTCTCTTCCTATATTTATATAGTTTTTTCTAACTCCCTTGTGACTTCTTGTATTCCCCCTAAATAAACTATTACAAAATTGTTAATCTTCCCTCTACTTGATGACATGTGTATAGAGTAAAGACAAAGTTGAAGATGGTTGGAAAATATCAAATAGACTACAATTGATAGCAATTTCAAATTTCTATTTTGTATTATATATGGATTTTTATCCCTGATGCATGTTTTCCAAAATTCTAGTTGATCATACAATGCTGAGATTTGGAGGTATGCTAATTCCTTAAGGGCGGCTGTGTCCATGGCTACATGGTCATAGTGGATTTGAATATATTTGGACAAGGTGGCCATGAATTCCTAAATCATAGTATGGACTTTGGTTGGTTGGATGAGACATTTCTCAATTAATTCCAATGTTACTTTGGTGGTAGACTCGGTAATTTGTCATTTGTGTCTCGTGCTATCCTATATTTTTTCGACCAATTCTTCCATTGTGAGATTGTCTCCCAACTCTTCTAGTTGGGGAAGTCAACATATTTTGATCAATTCTTATGTCGCTTTATGTAGTTTTGAACATATAGCCATTGAACTCATGGTCTCTTTGTCTTCCCTTAATCCAACTTGTTGCCAGTGATCCAATGAATAAAGATCTATCTTTCTTCCCATGCCCGAGGGGAAATAGAGCTCAATCGGTGCATCTTGGTTTTGTGGAATCCATTTGTCAATATCGTTCATGCCTTCCAAGATGGTGTTGAACTGTGTGAGTTTAGTCTACACCCTGCTGTATTGATCCATTATGGTGGAAACCGCTTGTTGGAAAATGTGTAGGTGGGAATACAAGTTGATTATATCCTCTTCCATCTCTATCTTGACTTTCTCTGTGTTGGCCTTGAATCTTTGCAGAATTTCCTCATCAATCTTTACCTGTTGGAGCTTCTCTTCTAGCTCTTTGAACCTTGATTCTTTCTCGAGGTTTTGTTGGTGTAATTTGTGGAGATTATCTTCTGTGGCATTCATGAAAGTGGAGCTAGTGGAGGCTATGGAGACTGGGTATTCACTGGCATTTCCTGTTATGTGGGTTTGTGTGAGAATTGAGATTATATTTTCCCCGATCACCGACACTTTCTTCACCTGTTCTTGTACAATCCTTCTTGACACTTTGTTGTATGTGAATTTCTTTAGGTTGGGTACTTCACTTGGTCTGAATGGAGTACAAAGTCCCAAAACTAACCCCCTGAATGGTGTATGTTTTCTGGTACCTGTTGTTGATATCTATGGGTTATCAGTGTCCATCAGTTGAACATGATCATTTCTTGTTCCAACGTCCTTATTTTTTCGTTCCTCTTTAGTTGCTTTGTCAGACGCTTCCTTAGCTTCCTACTGCCTCTACCGCTGTTGTTGCATATGTTGTCACCTTTTTGGTTGTTTCCTTTTGTTCAACTTCCTTCTGAGCAACTTCCTTTTCTTTTTCTTCTGTTGTGGCTATTGTTGCATCGACTTTGGCCTCATCTTTATCTTCTTCGACGATCTTTCTTTTCTTCTCAGCATCACCATTCTTCTTCTTCTGGGCCTTTTCCTTTTTTCTCCTCTTCTTATCTACTATTGTTTCTTCTTCTTCAACAAATCCCAATTGCATGGATGTGGTTACAACATATCCTTTTTCCGCTGCCTCTTCTTCTTCCTTCTTTATGGACTCTTCTCTTGCTATTTCTTCATCTGCAAGCCTCCCTATGGGATTGCCTCATCTCTTGAATATGAATTCATCATAAGTCTTTGTGTTATAATGTGTTTATTCTTCTTCCCAAACCTTAGATGTGTATTCCTAGGCTACTCCCAACTTGTTGAAATGATCTTTGACGACCTTCTTAGGGTCATTCCTCTTGAACCTATTTTTTCCAAAGTGGTATGATAACAATATATCCAACTATTCTTGGGATTATTTCATGTTTGAGAAGAAATAGGTTCCGATGTATAGCGGGAGTGATGTCCATATAGATTTATTATCTTTGTAAAGCATTCCCCTGACTCCATTAATTACTTTTTGATAAGCCACTTCGTGGAGTACTAGTTTTTCTAGTACAAATTGAGGAAGTATATGGGGAGCTTTCATAGCACCATATACCCTAATGTAAGTGCTGTTTTCGATCAAGTACCAGTTCCAAATCCAATTGATGATGGCTATTTCTTTGTCATTCATACATGGGGATGATGTGCGAAAACCAAACTTGTATAGTGGAGCTAGGAAGTGCTCATAGATATTTTGATACTCTGTTCTATACTTATGCTCCCAAAGCACTTTGTAGTATATATGAATGGATGTGTCTACTGGTTTCCATGCCCAACCCACCTTTGGGTATCAATGGGATACACACATGATGTCTATGATATAAGAGGATATATGGAAACTGGGGAAGGTCCTAGGTGGGGATTCCACAACCATTGTGATGGCATCCAATAGCTTTGCTGATAAGATGTCATCCTAGTTGAATGATAACCCTTTGGTTGCATAGTAATAAATTAATGGAATGTATGATAGGGGGAATTTAGAGGCATCCAATTCCCCATACAATATGCATAACATGGACACCATGTATTGATAAGGCCTCCTCATTTCAATCGTGGTATATCCATCACTAGGTATGCTTTTGAATTGCTTATCCGACTTGTACTAGATGGGGCATAACTCTTTGGCGGTGTGCCTGAATTCACCAAGGAATTTAGTGTCTATATTATTGGTTCCTTTCTCCAGATGATAGCATTTTTCTAAGTCCTCAGGCCAAAATGAAGCTATAGGTTCTCCCCTGGTGTTGTAGATATACCTATTCCTCAAATACACATGCTTTAGTATCCATGTGATGGCATCAACGTATGGGAATACAACAACATGGGATGCTACCCTATGAATTCTAGATTTTTTGATGTTCTTAAATATCCCAAGCTCTTCCTGGTCCTCTAGATTAGTTGTCAAGTTTTTCTTTTTAAACATATGATAGATGTCGCCCCATTTGAGTACATATTCTCCATTTCCTAGGAACCTAGAAGTGTCATTGTACATTGCCTCGGCAATGTCAGACTCATATTTGATCTGGAGGCCACTCTTGGAGGCCTCAAAAATAGGTACTTTGCTGGTTTCTTTCTTCCTCAAAGACATATCAGAATATGCATGAACCAAGACGAGATTAGTGCAATAGAAAACCAAATAGAAAAATGGTCATGGTTTGATTAACAATTGGTTAAGCATACATATAAGTCTATCTAATAAGCCATGTGGAACACTTGAGGATTCACTTGAGCTGACGCTAGGTGGAATATCATCCTATGAATATGAAAGTATAATGGCATGCATCTTATATGTATAAGTTTTAGAGAATAGGCGAGAGCCAAAACCCTGGATGAGAGGTATTCTGGTGCAATATTAAAAGTTTGAAACCAGATCAATTCGTTCAAATTTATTTGATGTATATCGGAAGAGTTGAGACGAAGTGTGACGATAGGTATATTTGTATACTAGAGGAGTTAATAAAAAGGGCTTTAGCGGGAACCAAGAGAGTTCATGCAAAAGGTTTTGGTAACACCAAGAAATTTTGTTGAGAAGCCTCTAATGAACCGATGCAAATTTTGCGAAGGAGTGAGTTTGCAAGAGTGAAAACTGACAATGTTAGTACTAACTCATTTGGTGAGAATGAAGGAGTTTACATTAAGTCCTCTAAGTAGACCGAGTGGGTTGACACTAAGGTTTCCAAAGGCATCGAGGAATGTTTCATGAAGTATGCCAGTGAGTAGAGTGAAAACTAGAGGAGTTAGTCCAAAATCCTCTGAAGAGACCATGGATATTTATAAAAAGACCTCTGATTTGATGAAGGGAGTTCCAGTTGATTTCTTAGGTTTAAAATAATATTTTCAAAAAAATACTAAATCTTGGAGGTGGAGGTTCGGGGAACCACTGCTAGTGCTTAAATATTATTAATTCGAGTAGAAAATGGTGCAAGAAAAGGTAAAGATTCAAATTGGGGTTCACCATACGAACTCACTTTTCTTTTGATTTTTAAAACTTTCTATGATTAGGTTTGCAACCAAGTGAGTATATGGAAAGAGCGCTGATAGTATTTGACAGTTTAGGGAAAAGACTGTGATTATGGTTATCAAAGAATGGACCCTGATGTGGTTGATCAGAGAAAGAACAATGATGGGTAGCTTGTGGAACTGTCAAGGAGTTTGATCGACATGGTCAAATATGCTAAGGGTGAGGGGATGAAGGATGGTTGAGGGGAGAGGGGGAGGTTGTTTCATGAGTAGAAGTGGAGAGCCGCCATCGAAAATAACCTGGGAGACTCGGGTCTAAAGGGAAAGAATAAAAAAAAAGAATAATAAAAACATTAACCTTGGAATGATTCACTAGTGAAATAAAAAGGGCATAACATGATTAGGGGTTAAACCTAGTAGTTTTTTGTCACGTGGATAGGGGTAAATGGATGGTGCAGTTCTTTCATCTCTTTGGCGACTCGATGGGGAAATCACTCATGTCCTCTCTTTTTGGTATTTCAGTGAACAATTGTGAATAGATGAAAGGGGAGAGACTCCTTTTATAGGCATTTGGGCAGCATAATGTGATATGATGTTGGGGAAGAATAAAACAATTTGGTGAGAAGTCCTTTGATATACACCATAGGACTTTGTGGGAAATTCCCCTATGTATACCAGAGGACTTAGTATGAAGGGTAATGGTGCTCATCGAAGGATAATAAAGTAACTCCTCTTGTTTGACTGAAGGAGTTTATAAAAGCTCCTCTGGTCAAACTAGAGGAGTTGGCATAAATTTGCACGATGGTAAAAGACTCTTTGGAGGAAATTGAAAGAAGCTTGTCGATGGTTACCAGAGAGATTGGGGGGAAATCATTTGGTGTATAATGGAGAAGTTTGAGGAAACTATTCCAGTGTACAACGAAGTATTTTACACTAACTTGTTTGAAAACCAAAAATTAACTTAAATTTTTCTTAAGTGCTTAAAGTCGAAAGATGAAAAATTGGATGAAATATGAAACTTGAAGTAGCATTCTTAGAGTGGGAGGATAAATCATCTAGAAGACACGATTCAAGGAGTTTTCAAAGAAGAAAAATAAAGGGGCTCAATTTTCTCGGGTGAGGGGGTTCAACAAGAAAAAGTACAAGAAAATGGAGAGTTTTTGGTGCCTGACACAAAAAATGGTGACACACTGGGAAAATCTATGAATCTATGTAAGTTGGCATCGAAATGCAAACCTTTAAGGGGGGGCAAAGCACTGTAATGCATGAAATAGGTGTGAAAGAGTAGGTCCCATAGTTTTCTAGAGCACAAATTCTTACGAGAGAAAGTTTGTATGATACAAAGGGTAAGTTAGGACCATGGATCATAAAATATTGACCATTAACACATAATCCTTCACATGGAAATGGATTCGGGGAGCAGTGAGGAGTACTACGGGTAATCAAGACACCAGGAATGCTCGAAATAAAATTTTTTTATGCATTTCCTTAGTGTTTATCCGCTACCTACGAGCGTCCATAGCCCTGACAGAGTCACCCTAGTGTCACAATCCTTTCTCTACTACCAACAAACATCCATATCCTCAGTGGAGATACTTTCATGTCCCACGTGATTTGGAATTCCTTTCCCCCAATCCTTTACCTTTTATAATGTAATTCTCTTATGTTTAGAGAGAGGTGGATGGGGGGATTCCAGTATTCCTTTAAAGGAACTAGGGATGACACCTATGATGGTGAGATTTTCCAACTTGATTATAGATGAGAAAACTCCATGAGTAATATTCTTTGAAATACTAAAAATTACTCTTCCCAAACTATTTATTCTTAGTCCAAACAACATAAGTAATATGTTCTTAGGCAGGGATTTTGGTTTCCAGTTTTTCACATTTTAAATCTACAATGCTCATGTACTAATGAACTATGTTCTGCTACTAGATCTGACCTGAAGTGATGCAGAAAAACGTTACATAGTTAGGGGTGGGTTATGTCTAGAAGCCATGTCGCAAAGGTATTAGGTTGTTGATACCAAATGTGCCACACTTTTACAGGTATGTCTAGGACCAAGCTATCAAGAATTTGAGAGATTAAGAGTGCTAGTTATTGAGAGAGGAATATAAAATAATTAAAATTAAACAAACTACAAAACACTGAATCAATGTAAATCATACATAAATCAAAGTAAAATTGGGTAGAAAATTAAAACAATTTTTATTTATTTATTTATATATTAGGAGGGAGCTACCACAGAGGATAACTAATGTAGTGTTTTAGGGTTTGACCATTAATAGGCAGGAGATCAACATCCCCTTCAATATTTTGCATACGATAAGTTCCTAGGCCAAGTTTTTCTTTGATCATGAAAGGTCCAAGCCACAAATGTTGAAATTTTGAATGTTTTCCTTTATCCTCACACGAATTGTCCCATTTAAGAACCATATCACCAACTTGGAAGTCTTTCTCACCATCATACTTCTTATCAAACCAACGCTTAATGGTCTGTTGATGAGATTTGATTTTTTTTTCCTTGGAATGATTCTCTTCTATTCAACAAAGTATCGATGCATCATTGGATGATGGGACATTCTCTCCCACAATATTGTTGGGTGAGTTGTAAGGAAGGAAGTTAAATGTTTGAAGGTTAAATAAATTCTTTCCCGTAGACAATAAAATATGGAGAAGTCCCTATAGAAGCCTTCGAGGTAACACCATCGACTCAGAGGGAACTGGGTAAGGCATTATGCCAGTTTTTCTACTGATCGACTACAATTATCTTAAGGATTCAGATTGGTTTCTTGTTTGTGGAATCGGTCAAGCCATTTCCTTGAGGGTAATAGTTGGCATCGTATTTTAAGGTAATCCCATTTTCCAAAGAAAACTCAGAAAAATTTAATGATGAGAAATATGTTGCATTATCAAACACAAGAGAGTTAGGCATCCCAAACCTGGTGATAATGTGTTGATCAAGGAAATTCGTTATTGTTTCATCATTCACCTTGGTTAATGGCATTTATTTAATCCAACACGTAAAATAATCAGTATCATCTAGGATATACCTGCGTTGCTTGGATGAATGAGGATTGATATTACCAATGATATCCAACCCCCATTATTCAAAGGGTTCTTCAAAAATAATAGGATGAAGTGGAACAACAATCTTATACTTTATTCCAATGGATTTTAGACAGGCTTCACAACTTCTAGAATATGCATGAGCATCCTTATACAATGTTGGAAAATAGTATGTGGCTCTCAATATCTTATGAGTTGTTGTATTTCCCGAGAAATGGCCTCTTGCTGGTCCATCATGCAAATATTTGAGGAATTTATCAACATCTTTCTTTTCAAGGAATCAAAGTAGCACTCCATAATAATTTTTTTTAACAAGATGCCATGGACTTGTTGATATTGGAAGGATTTCATCCTCAATGCTCTTTTCTGCTCGACATTGAGGTGTTCTGGAATCCTACCATGTCGAAGATAATACTTGAGATCATTATAGCACGATTTGTCAATAACAAGAAGGCATGGAACATGATGTGCATAGAGAGTTCGTTCCTGTTGTCAACCATCCTCTTCTTGACTTTTAGCATCCGTGATTCGGGTCACTAGTTTGCAGAGGCCTTAACCTTTGATGATGCTTTCTAGTTTAAATTCCAGGTCGTATTCTTGTAGGGTTGTCATCTAGTTACCTCTTTTCTCACCCAGGTCTCTTTGTATAAAGAGAGATCTGAAATTTGGGTGAGGAACAATCACTTTAGTGTGGTTCTTCAAAATATATGGTCTGAACTATTTAATTTCTTTGTGGACAACAAAATCTTTCTTATCCACCAGTGGGTACTTCAGTTCAACACTCTGTAACCTAGTTCTCATGAAAGCGACAAAGCATTCATTCCCTTTCTCATCCTTTTATGTGAGCACTGTTGCAAGGGAATGATTCGACACAAAGGTATACAACAAAATTTCCTTAGTGAAATCTGGACTCTGTAGAGATGGCACAACTGCTATATAAGTCTTGATGTTCTCAAAATCCTCCTTTTCAATAGATGTTCATTTGAACTGAACATATTTCTTTATCATCCGTTGAAGGGGTTTCACAATTTCAACAAAGTATGGAACACATCTTCTCACAAAATTTATCCCATCGAAAAAGGACTACATAGACTTCTTGCTGTGTGGAGGTGGTATTTGCATGATAGATTTGGTTATTTCTGGATCTACTAAAATCTTGTCCTTAGAAATAAAATGTCCCAATAAAATACCTTATGAAACAGTAAAAATAGTTTTCTTGGGATTTAAAGAGATACCATACTTCCTGCATCATTCAAATATCTACTTCATATGCTTTAGGTGATCAACTCTCTTCTTTGAATAAACATTGATGTCATTGAGATACATCACCACAATTTGACCAATTAGACCTTTAAAGGAAATGTTCATTGCCATTTAAAATGTATCACCAACATTGATTAAACCAAAGGGAATCATACAGTATGTGTATGTCCCCCACTTCATCCTGAAGGTGGTTTTTAATTTATCTAGTTCCACTACGAGAACCTGGTTGTATCTTGAAAACCCATCCAATAGAGAGAACATTTTAGATATAGAGACAAGTTGGATGATCTATTCCATGGGAGGAACTAGGTAGTTTTCTTTGTCAGAAGCTCAATTCGGATTCCATAAATCTATACATATCTTGATTTCTCTCGATTTCTTTTTTACAGGCACCTTATTCGACACTCAGGTTGAATGAAAGACCTTGAATATGATCCAGGTGTCTAATAACTTCTTTAATTCCTTTTGGATGAGTGGTTCAAGGGTGGGATGTATCTTACTCAACTTTTGTTGGAATGGTTTGGCACCTTATTTAATTGGAATTACATGTTGAATTATCTGGATGTCATAAGTCTCCAGATCATCATAATTCCATGCAAATACATCATGATACTTCTTGTACAACTGTGTAAACGTACACTTTTCTACCTCTGAACAATAGGTTCCCAGGTTGTTGTACTTGGGTTGTTCAGGGGTGCCTAGGTTGACCATAAAATGCACCATGGTTGAACTGATGGTGTTTGGATTTACGGGCCTTCTGAACTTAGTATGTAAGTCAAATAACTTCTCAAGTGATGACACATTCTTTGGGATACAATTGGCTTTTTACCTTGAATGCTTCGTCTTGGTAGTTTTGGAGATCTTGCGCATGAGCCTCATCATCTATTACAGATTCTTGGAAAACATCTGAGCTGGTAAGGAAATTGATGATTTGGGTGTCATTATTGAATACCCTTCAGTTCGTGACATTATCTGATATAGAAGGTCTGAAAATGATTTCAACATAAAAATAATTGTTAATAGGTGTATATTTAGAGGCCATGTTTGCTAAAATGTCTACGACAACATTCTGGCAACGAGGTATAGATTCAATACTAAAAGATTTGAAAGAATAAATTAAATTACATACCTCTTGTTGGTAACCTCTCAGATGTGGGGATGGGAAATGAATGGTGTTTCTTACTTGTCAAATCATTATTTTTGAATCAACAAACACCCGTAAGAATTTTACCTTAAGGTCAATGGATTTCTTCAAACCTTGGACCAAGTCTTCATATTCCACGTTGTTATTGGTGCATTTAAATTCCAACCGATAGGATATGAGCATTTTACATTGTTGTGGATCGATGAGGAGACATCTTGCTCCAACTCTATATTGATATTTGGAGCCATCAAAAAACATAGTCCAAACGTTAGTATATATAGGTGGATTAAAGAATACAATAAACTATTTCTTTTAATACTATACAAGCATTTCCATTAGTTTGATTGCATGGAAAGAGTTCATACTAGGTGTCTATTTTCATTTTAAATGGATCTTCTTCATAAAAACCATGTTCAGTCTCTAATAAATAATTACCCAAAATATAATGTGCAAAACTCATATGTTCATTTTTACCTTCTAATTCAGTCACTATGTGTTTCATATGAGATTCACTATTTACATAGTTCTAATTAGGTTTACCTTTGTACGACAACCATAGGTGGGACCATTTTGTAGAGAAATATCCTTGAAGTTTGGTAGACCAATCCATGCTTAACAAACAAGCCATAACTATCTGGGATGTCAACACCAACAATGACAATCACTTGATGAACCATTGGGTCCTTTGGTCATATAATCTGCATTTCTTTTAGTTCTATGACATTTACATCTGACCTATATAATTGTATGACCCTTGTGGTAGTGAATTGTGGAACCATGTTTATTCTTTGACATATCAAATAGGGCATGATGTTGGAAGAAGCACCAAATTATACCAAAAAATTGTGTACATTGAAATTAAAAATTTTGTACGTAAGTAGAAAAGGAGGAATCTGGTATCTCAAATAAGCACCTATATTTGTTGCATTGATGGCATCTTTGATTTTAGATGTATGGATCATCTTTGCTTCCATAGTTTTGGAACTGTTGTCCATTGTAGTAGTGTTTTTCTTCTGATAGTTGTTAGCATTTAAAGTATCAATAAGGAGATCACGTTGTTGTGATAATGTGCATATTTCATACATGGAAATGTTGGATTTGGTTTTCTTCGTGTCTTCAATAACATTATACTCTATAGTGCACATTTTCGGTTTGTTTGTTTCTATGTTTAGATGTGGAATTTTAGCTTTTTTGTTGGCTGTTGGATTGTTGGGGTTAGCGTTTTTTGTCGTTGGGTTCGATTTACTAGATTTGTTGTTATTGGCTGAAACGATTGTGTTAGACTTCTCACTAGAACTAGTTGGAGCTGGGGTGCTTGGTTTCAAAGTTGTGACATGGGGGGTTATTTTCCTGAGAGGGGTATTGGTTTTCAGGGAAGAAGAGATGTTTAGGACAACACCTTTGCTGTGTAGATTGTACTCTCTAGGGGTGGATTTTATAATAGGTGTATCCCCAATAAAATATTCTTCAATTTTCGTTTCTTTCAAGTCAATAGACCAGTCCTACAAGGACATATCAAAATCTTGAGGGGTTTCCTCAATAGTCTCCTCACTTCTTGTTTCAATGGCTTGTTAGTCATTTAAAATCTCCTGATCTAGAAGCAGATTGATAACAGAGGTCATGGAGTTGACCCATTGGGGGAAGGATTTTTCAAAGTGATTTTGTTGGTGATATGAGAAGAATTTTTCACTACCGAAGGTATCTAGATTTAACATGAGTTGTGGAACTTCGGGTGGTTTGTGCTGGTTGTCATTTATTTTAAAGAATGGGAGGAAAGGTTTATTTATTAAAGGTCTTTTTCCAATGTTTTTATTGAGATTGAAAAATTAATTGGATAGTTTCTGGACCAACTTGACAATGTTATCGATATCCTTTGGTTCCTTCTCATGGGGTTTTGTTAGCAAAAAGGGTTGATTTCCAGCTGAATTGGTTTCTCCGGAGTATGGGTGGCTATTGTAAGAGGATAAATCTTTCTCAACAGTTTCAACTTCTTCAAAATTCCGAGCCAACATGTCCTTACCATCCCGTTTAACAAACATGCCTATAGAAAGAATTAGGGACAAAGTGTAGTATTCGATGGCTAAGGACTTCAAAGGGGCATTCTCTGTAATGAATTTAGTGAGGATCGTAATGAAATGTTTATTAAAATCGTCCAACTTTTCCCTTTTTTCCATTTTTATGGCCCCTAATTCTTTGTATAAGGAAGTAGTGGTTTTTGGTTCCCCAAATTTTATAATAAAACCTTTTCAATATCATCCCAATTGGTTATGGAACTGGGTAAAAGATTAAAATACCAGGTGGAAGATCTACCTACAAATGTGTAAGGAAAAATCCTACAAACCATGTCTTCATGTCAAACATTAAGTAGGATGATAGCTAAAAATAAGTTTTTAATGTGATCCTTAGGTGAACCAGGCCTATATGGGTCAAAACTCGGAAGGAGATTTTCTGGTTTTCTGGGAATCTCATGTAATGGATCTTCCAATTTCATAGAACCTTCAAACAACCATGGTGGGGTTACTACCCTTCATTATTGAAATTCACCCATGATATGTTCAATATTGATTTTTGGTCTTTCACCATCAAAGTTCTGTTCTGTTCTAGGAGGGGTAGGAGGAATCTGATTCAAGGGTAAAGGTACTTACTGGAAAGTGGTTTCAATTAAATATTCAACATAGTAAACTAGGATGTTTGGGTGGCTATTTGGTTGCCTCACACGGGTAGTTATTCTTTTGGGGAGTTTTGAAGTTGTGGGTAACTTACCAAGCAATTTGGTGTAGGCTTGAGTGATATAATGAGTTTCAGTGAATTCTTTGTAGGGTACATGAAACCAAGTTTCTGTGTGAGTATTGGGATTTCTAGTGGCACTCTCGAATGTAGGGTTCATGTCTTCAAAGGCAACCTCCTATTATGGATTGATATTATGGAAAAAGGTTGAACCAAGAGTGTTTGCAAAGGATTGGCCATGATTGTGTAGTGCATTTATGTAATCCATACAATTTCAGGCCCTCCTTCAAGTGCCAATTCTGTTGATGGGGCAAAATTTCCCAGCAATAGTAAGGGGTACTCCCCGTTACATAGTCCCAATTAGACTATGCACCATTTGGTTTAGGAGACCCATCCGGATTCTAACCCGAATTCCATTACTATTTATGAGGGTGAAGATGGATGGTTATGCAATCCAAAGATGTAGATGAAGACTATGTATGAAAAGCAATATAATCTATTTCTACTCTACCCTACCCTATCTTAGCTAGGAGCAAGCTATCATAACCGAATGAGATATATTGAAACTAAAATTTGCTAGGAATTTCACTCAGATAAATGTATTGAATGTGCATAGTTAGAAACACATGCATGCGAAACATATAACCAGAAAAATCTAAACTGTATTTTCCACATACATCAAAACTCATATGACCAGGACATATAAAAGAGAAGGAGGAATAAAAAAACTGCAAAAGTGGTATAAATTGCATTAGATTAGTCTAAAAGAATACATATCCTTACCACCCATGTGAAAAAAATACATTCTTCCTGATATAGTTCGCATCAAAACAACAACACATGCAAGTTCTCTTTTATAAAGCTGTCCTCGAGGGCTTCTCAATATCTATTAACCAAGTATTTTCTCCAAAACTAGTTCTAGAGTGTATAAAAAGATTGAAGATCCTATTCAAAGTGGGTCTCTTTCTATATTTATATAGTTTTTCTAACTCCCTTGTGACTTCTTATATTTCCCCTAAAGAAACTGTTACACAACTGCTCATCTTCCCTCTACTTGATGACATGTGTACAAAGTAAAGACAAAGTTGAAGATGGTTGGAAAAGATGAAATAAACTACAATTGATAACAATTTCAAATTTCTCTTTTGTCTTATCTATGGATTTTTATTCCTGATGTATCTTGTCTAATATTCCAGCTGATCATACAATACTGAGATTTGGTGGTATGCTAAATCCTCAAGGGAAATTGTGTGCATGCTTATATGGTCATCGAGGTTTTTCATATCCTTGGAAAACGTGGCCATGCATTCCTAAATCATAGTATGGAATTTGGTTGGTTGGATAAGATGTTGCTCAATTAAGTCCATAGTTACTTTGGTGTAGGACTTGGTAATTTCTCGTCTAAAACTCGTCATGTCCTGTATTTTGTCGACTAGTTCTTCCATTGTGAGATTTTCTCCCAGCTCTTCTAGCTAGGGAAGTTGACATATTTTGATCAATTATTTTGTCACTTTATGTAGTTTTGAACATATATCCATTGAAATAGTAGTCTCTTTGTCTTCCCTTAGTCCCACTTGCTGGCATCGCTCAAATGAATTAAGATCCATATTTTTTTTCATGACCGAGGGGCGATAGAGGTGGATCACTGCATTTAGGTTTTGTACAATCCATTTGTCAATATCATTCATGACTTCTTAGATGGTGTTGAAATATGTGAGATTAGTCTACACCCTACTATGTTGATCAATGATGGTGGAGACTGCTTGTTGGAAAAGGTGTAGGTGGGAATGCATGCCAATTATAGCCTCTTCCAACTCTGTCTTGACTTTCTCTGTGATAGCCTTGACACTTTGTAAACTTCCCTCATTGATATTTACCTACTGGAGATTCTCTTCTAGCTCCCCGATCCTTGTTTCTTTCTCCAGGTTTTGTTGGTGTAATTTACAGACATTATCTTTTGTAGCATTCATGAGATCGGAGCCAACAGAGGCTTTTGAACCTAGGTCTTCAATGACATTTCCTGTTATAGGGGTTTTCGTGAGAACTGAGATTGGATTTCACCCAGTCATTGAAACTTTCATCACTTGTTCATGCACAATCCTTTCTGACACTTTGGGGTACACAAATTTATTTAGGTTGGGTACTTCAATTGGTATGAATGGAGTACAAAGTCCCAAACCTAACCTGATGAATGGTGTATGTCTATTGGAACATATTGTCGATATCTATGGGATATAGATGTCCATTAGTTGAGCATCACCATTTCTTGTTTCAATGTCCTTGTTTTGTCGTTCCTCTTCAATTGTTTTGTCAACCGCTTCCTTAACTACCTTTTATGTTGCCTCTGTCATTGCTACTACATCTATTGTCGCCTTTTCAAGTGATGCCTTTTGTTTAAATTCATTCTAGGAGGTTGCCTTTGCTTTTTCTTCTGATGTGGCTATTACATCGACTTTGGGCTTAGCTTTAGCTTCTTCGATGATATTTCTTTTCTTCTCTACAACATCATTCTTCTTCTTCTAAAAATTTTCCTTTTTCTCCTCTTCTTATTTGCTATTGTTTTTTCTTCTTTAGCAGATTCTGATTTCACGGATGTGGTTGCACCAGATCCTTTTTCCACTTTCTCTTCTTCTTCCTTATTTATAGACTCTTCTCTTTCTCTTTCTTCATCTGAAATCCTTCCTATGGGCTTGCCTCGTCTCTTGAAGATGAATTCATCATAATTCATTACATTATAGTGTATTTATTCTTCTTCCCAAACCTATGATGTGTACTTCCAAGCCATGGATAACTTGTTGAAATTCTCTTTGATGACCTTCTTTGAGTCGTGCCTCCTAAACCTCTATTCTCTGAAGTGGTATGATAATAGTATATCCACCTCTATTTGGTCTTGTTTCATGTTTGTGAATAAATAAGCATCGACTTATAGTGTGAGCAATGACAATATAACTTTCTTATATATGTAAAGCATTCACTTGACTTCATTAATTACTTCTTGATAAGTCACTTCCTAGAGTACTAGTTTGTATGTTATAAACCAAGCAAGTAGATGGGGATCCTTCATAGCACAGTATACCTTGATGTAAGTGTCATGTTCCATTAGGTACCAATCCCCAATCATATGGATGATGACTATTGTTTTTTTTGTCATACATGGGGTTGGTGTGAAAAAAAATGAACTCGTATGGAGGAGCTAGAAAGTGCTCACAGAAATTTTGATACTCTATTCTGTACTTGTCCTCCCAGAGAACTTTGCAGTATATATGAATGGATACGTTTGTTGGAGTCTATGCCCAACCCATATTTTTGTATTGATTGGCTACACACTTGATCAGGGAAAGTTATAGGGGATATATATATCATCCATGGGCTAATGTTTCATTCTTTTTCCCAAAAAAAGATTAGCCAATTTCCATTTTTTCTAAAAATGATTTTCCCAAATTCTACAGAATAAAATTATTTTACCATTAAAATAACCCAAATTTTATAGAAACTATATAAAATCCTTAGGAATTTGAATATTTTTACAAAAATATCACCAAACATTTTATACTTTGCATATTAAGGACTAGTAAGATTCGCCAAGGTTTCTACATTCTAAGATAAATTTCCATCTTTGGAAACTAGGGAAGGTCCCAAGAGGGGATTCCACAACTACTTTGATGGCTTCCAATAGGTTTACCGATAGGATGTCATCCCAATTGAACGATATCCATTTATCTGTGTAGTAATAAACTAATGGAATCTATGATAGGGGGGATTTAAATGCATCTGGTTCCCCTTACAATCTACATAGCATGGGCACCATGTATTGATAAGGCCTCCTTAACGCTGTCATGCAATATCTGCCACTAGGTTTGAGTTTGAATTGCTTATCTGACTTGTACTAGATGGGGCATAGCTCTTTGGCGGTGTGCTTGAATTCACCAAGGAGTTCACCATCTAGCTTCTTGGTCCCTTTCTCCATATGATAGCATTTGGATAAGTCCTCGAGTTGAAATTAAGCTATATGTTCTCCCCTGATGTTGTAGATATGCCTATTCCTTAAATCCACATTCTTTAGTATCCATGCGATGGCATCATCGTAGGGGGATACAACAACATGGGATGCTACCCTATGAATTTTGGATTTTCTGATGTTCTTAAATATCCCAAGCTCGTCCTATTCCTCTACATCAGTTGTGAAGTTTTTATTTTTAAACATTTAATAGACATCGCCCCATTTGAGTACATATTCTCCCTTTTCTAGGAACCCAAAAGTGTCATTGTACACTTCCCCGACAATGTCGGGCTCATATTCAATTTGGTGGCCACTCCTAGAGGCATCGCCAACAGGTGCTTTGCTGGTTGCTTTATTCCTTGGAGACACATTAGAATCATGACAAACCAAGATGAGATTAGTGCAATACAAAACCAAATAGAAAATGGTCATGGTTTTGTTAACAATTTCTTAAGAACACACATAAGTCTATCTAAGAATCCATGTGGAATACCTGAGGATTCACTCGAGTTGATTCTAGGTGGAAGATCACCATCTGAAGATGAAAGTACAATGGTAGGAATTGTGGATGTCTAATATTTAGCGAACATGCAAGAGCCAAAACCTTGGATGAGAGGTAGTCTGGTGGAAGATGTATATCGAAATATTTGATATGAAGTGAGCCGATAGGTATATTTGTATACTAGAGGATTTAATAAAAAGGGCTCTAGTGTGAACCAAGAGAGTTCGTGCAAAAGGTTTCGGTAACACCAGGAAATTTTGTTGAGAAGCCTCCGATGAACCGAATCAAATTTTGTGAAGAAGTGAGTTTGTAAGATTGGAAAATGACGATGTTATTACTAACTCCTCTGGTGAAATGAAAGGATTTTACATTAAGTCCTTCGAGTATATTGGGAAGGTCGATACCAAGTTTTTTAAAGAAATCAAGGTAGTTTTCATGAAGTATGCCGATGAGTAGAGAGAAAACTGGAGGAGTCTAGGTTCACTTCTACAATAATACCGTAGGAGTTAGTCCAAAATCCTTCGAAGAGACCAGAGATATTTATACAAAGACCTCCGATTGGGTTGGGGGAGCTCTAGTTGATTTATCCAATTTAAAATAAATCTTTCAAAAAAATACTAAGTCTTGGAGGTGGAGGGTTGAGGAACCATTGTTGGTGCTTAAATATTGTTAATCTAAGCAGAAAACAGTGCAGACAAAGACAGAGCTTCGAATTGGGTTTCATTGTCCGAACTCACTTTTATTTTTAGTTTTAAAACTTTCTATGGTTAGGGTTGCAACCAAGTGAGTCTATGGAAATATCGATGATAGTATTTGATAGTTTAGGGGAAAAGACTATGTTTATGGTTGTCAAAGAATGAACCCTGGCATGGTTAATCAGAGCAAGATCATGGTCGGGTAGCTTGTGGAAGTGTTGAGGAGTTTGATTGACAAGGTCAAATATTCCAAGGGCGAGGGGAAAAAGGAAGGCTGAGGGGATAGGGGGAGGCTATGTCATGGGTATAATTTAAGAGACTCCACTATAAATAACCTGAGAGCCCTGGGTCTAAAGGGAATGAATTAAAAAAATAAATAATAAAAACATTAACCCTAGAATAATTCACCAATGAAAGAAAAAGGGCATGGCTGGATTACGAATTACTTGGAAGTTCATCAACACATGGATATGGGTAAATGGATGGTGTGGTGCTTTCATATCATTGGCGAATCGATGTGGAAATATCTCTGGTCCTCTCTTTTCGGCCTTTCAGTGAAAAATGGTGAATAGATGAAGGGGGAAAAACTCATTTTATAGGTGTTGGGGTGCACTAAATGTGATATGATGTTGGGGAAGAATCAATAAATTTGCTGAGAATTCCTCTGGTATACACTAGAGGATTTCACGGGAAGGTACCTGGTGTATACTGGAGGAATTGGTATGAAGGGTAACAATGCTTGTTGGAGAATAAGATAGTAACTCCTCTGGTTTGACCAGAGGAGTTTATACGAACTCCTCTGGTTTGACCATAGGAGTTTATATGAACTCCTCTGTTCAAACTAGAGGAGTTGGTATAAAGTTGGGTGATGGTAAAAGAATCTTTGGAGGAAATTGCAAGAAGCTCACCGATGGTTACCAGAGTGGTTGTAGGGAACTTCTTTGGTGTACAACAAAGGAGTTTGAGGTAAATCTTCCAGTGTACACTAGAGGAGTTTACACCAACTTGTCTGAAAACCAAAACTTAACTTAAAATTTTTTATTAAGTGCTCAAAGTCGAAAGATGAAAAATTGGCTGAAATATGAGACTTGAAGTAGCATGCTTAGAGTGGGACGAGAAATCAGTTGGAAGACACGAGTCAATGAGTTTTAAAAGAAAAAAAATAAAGGGGATCCACTTTCTCGGGTTAGGGGGTTAAAAAAGAAAAAGTGAAAGAAAATGGAGGGTTGCTGGTGCTTGACACAACACGCTGCAAATCTTAGTTAGCCACAAAATGCTTTCCACAAAGCTCTTTTACGCCTGATTCTTTGAAAAATGAGCATTTCGATTCTAAATTAAGTATTTAATGTCTAGTCACTACCTATGGCTTCTTCAATTAATGAAAAAAGGTCCTAGATTGTAATAGGTGGGAAACATACAACTCCATTAATGTCGTTAGATGGAAGGTTTCATAATAATATTATCAAAGGTAAGAATTCAGAGAGATTTGATATCGAAAAGACTTATATCGCGAAAACCCTTTCTGAATACGCTTTTTGGAAGAGTTCTATCAGAAGGGTCTCTCCGAAAAAGTGTTTTTGAAAATAACATATTTGAAATATCTTCATCGAAGAGTGACTAAGTGTTTGGTTGATGGTACATTGCAATAGAGATTTCCTAAAGGAATTGTTGGATTACTGAGAGGGGGGGTAAATCAGTAATAAAGAAATTTAATCCTTTTTAACCATATAATCCAAGTGTTATATCAATGTAGCATTATCATCCAATAACTGCAGAGTAAATAAGAAATGAAAAAATGAACAATCACACACGTACACAGTACACCAAATGTTTTACGTTGAAACCCAAAGCAGGAGAAAACCAGGGAATAATTTTTCTTATATGTTCTGAAGAATTACATTCATTGAAAGCACCAACTTCCTTTGTTTTCCAGATATAGCTGGAAGGAGGCTCCAACCCCCTTGTTTCTTTTCCAGTTGCAGTTGGAAGGAGGCTCCAACCCCCTTGTGTCTCAAGCTACAACCTGAGGGAAGCTCCAACTCCCCTATTCTTTGGCTGCAACCAGAAGGAGGCTACAACCCCCTATGTTCTCCAGCTACAACCAGAAGGTGGCTACAACCACTATCCTTGCCCCATCCAACCGCCCTGAAGTAGAAGTAGAATGATGGAACCATTGTCACACTATCGCTATAAACCTATACCAATAAACCTGAACCATGCATCAACCATGCATCGACCTATACCTTAACCTATAATCAACCTGTACCATAAAAAAGTGCATCCAACCATGTACCAAGTATGTACAAATCATGTGTCAACTACTCATCAACTATGACTCATCAATATGTACAACCATCATCAACTATACACCTCATGTATGTGCCAACTCATCAACTACTTGTCTCAACCATGTACCCAACATGTACCTTAACAAAAATCCCTCATCAATTTCATCATCCAAATACAATTTGTAACTCTGTAATAGACCTGGTGTATATGATCACATACCTGCAAACCTTCCTTAAATTTCACAACAAGAGACTATCATTTTCATTAAATTGTTCTTTAGTCTCACATGACCTGTGTGGGATTAGTCAACAACCCTAACTTGAAATAATCATAACTATGTACTTGTAATGAATAAAGATCTGAAAATAATACATAATGTTCTTTAGTTTTTTTAATGCAATTCCTCCAAGTGTCACTACTTGGAACCTCTCAGAAAAGGAGTTATAGAAAAAATGGCATACCTTGCTGAATTCTGACTTATTCTAGAGAGAGACCTTGTAGATCTTGCCCCACACAAAATATTTGTTGAATGGATCTTAGAAAGCATCATCAAAAGAATTTATCCTCCCTTGAATTCTGACCTTATTTTCTTCACCCTCCCTATGAAATTTGGATTATATCCTTTGGTTACCTCATTCACCTACAGATATTCAATATGCTCAAGTGTGATATAAAATGAGAGAGCCCTACCTCTTATTTATACTCTCCAAGTAGCTTCCTTAGAAGCATATTCTAGGTCACTTTTCCCACTTTCCTTATTTTAGGGTTAACCCACTTCTAATTTCTCCATTAAATTTATTATTTAATTAATTTATTTTGTATTCACTTTGAATTATAGTACGCTAATCACTTCACTTTATTATTTACCTTCTAAAATCTATTAAACCACTTTGACTACTTTGACCTTTTGGGGATTTTAGATGACATATGAAGGTTCTCCAACTTCGTAAGGCCATAACTCTCAAATTGTGAGGAGTTATGTGACATTCCACATACCACCAGAAATGGAATGATATGTACTATCCATATAGAATAGTATTACCCACAAATATATCAAAACTCATACCATTATCCATCAAACAAATTTTGTTCCATTACCCAAACCTGGGTTCTCCAACTTCTCATGGCCATAACTCGCTAACCATGAGGAGTTATGTGACGTTCCACATACCACCAGAAATGGAATGACATGTAATATCCATATAAAATACTATTACCTTGAAATATATTAAAACTCATACCATTATACATGAAACAACCTTGGGTCCATTACCCAAACCTTTGTGCTACTAGAATTCGCTACCATACTTTCTTCAAGGGTTGAAATCAATGACAACCAACCTTAATAAACAATCTCCCCCTTTGGAATTGATGGAAACACTCTGATGAAATACTGAAATCATTTCATGCAATACTGAAGTCATATCACTCATGCTCCCCTTGGAACCATGCCTCTATCCTCTACATCTCTATGACCATTTATCCCCTTGGAATCATGCCTTTTTCCTCTGCATCTAATAAATCTCTCCCCATTTGTCATCAATGGAAAAGGTATATTTCCATTTGGGACTTCTCCCCCTAACTGAACTTTCCTCTTTATGGTGCTTCCTCGTGTACATCTAAGACATATAATATAAGCATTCAAAATAATTCATTTTGGAGTAGAAATAACTCTGAGTCGCTGGCGAAGACACTCAAAGGATTCCCATGGAAGTGGTTTTGTAAAGATGTATGCCACTTGTTCCTTTTTGCCCACATACTCAACTCTGATGTTCTTTTCTGCAACCTGTTCCCGTAGAAAGTGATACTTGATTGGAATGTGCTTCATCTTGGAGTGCATCACTGGGTTTTTTGAGATAGTGATGGTGCTTGTATTATCACAATAGATTGGAATGGGCTCATCATACTCAACCTGCATATCTGTCAAAGTTTGTTTCATCCAAAGAACCCGTGTACAACATGCTATCGCTGCAATATACTCTGCCTCGACTGTAGATAGAGATACTGATGGTTATTTCTTTCTTAGCCATGATACTAAACACTCACCCAAGTAGAATGCTGCTCCACTGGTACTTCGATGGTCATCAATACAACCTGCCCAATCTGCATCTATGTAGGCAATAAGCGATATATCCTTTCCTTTTGGATACCATAATCCAAACTCTTCTATTCCTTTGAGATATATGAAAATCCTCTTCACTGCTAACACATGTGATTCCTTTGGTGCTTCTTGAAATCGTGCCACCTGTTCAACTGTCTGCATTACATATGGTCTGGATGCTGTCACATATAGTAGGCTACCAATCATTGACCTGTATTGCCTTTGATCTGTATACTTTGAATTATCATCTTTTCTTAACTTGCAACTAGTTTACATGGGAGTGATAACTAGTTTGCAATCTTCCATTCCGAACCTCTTTAACATTTCTTTGATATACTTGGTTTGAGAAATAAAAATTCCTTGGTTTCTTTGATGTATTTGAAGTCCCAAAAAGAAGGATAGTTCTCCAAGTAATGACATTTCAAATTCATTTTGCATATCCTTTGCAATTTTTTGGCTTAACCTGTTATCATCACTACCAAAAATAATATCATCAACATAAATTTCAATTAATAAAATACTATCTTGACTTACCTTGATGATGAGGTTGTTGTCTGCACTTTCTTTTCTGAACCTTTCCTGCTGTAGATATTTATCCAGTCTAGAGTACCATGCTCTAGGAGCCTGTTTTAGACCATACAAGGCCTTCTTTAATTTACATACATAATCTACGTTCTTTGACAACTGAAATCCTTCTTCTTGTTCAATGTAGACTTATTCTTCAAGTTCCCCATTCAAAAAATATGATTTTACGTCCATTTGATACACTTTAATAATTTTGGAGTATGCATAAGCTAAAAGCAATCAGATTTCTTCCATTTTGGCAACTGGGGAAAATCTCTCTTCAAAGTTGATTCCTTCAACCTGTGCATATCCTTTACATACCAATCTAGCTTTGTTCCTTGTAACCTGTCCATCTTCATTCAATTTATTCCTATATACCCACTTTATGTCAATCACATTCTTATTCTTTGGTCTTGGAACCAATTCCCAAGTGTCATTTTT
>JASDQU010501423.1:56679-73658 GCA_032191745.1 Picea mariana | reverse complement strand
TTTACCTCCTGGGCCTTTAGCCCCTTCTTCCCACAAGACAAGATGTACCCGGATGGTCCTCCTAATGGCCAGACTAGGGGAATGGGATGAATGAGCGGGATATAAGATGGAAAAGTGAAAGTATGAGGGAAACGGACGATGATTCTTCAAACCCCCTTTGGTGGCTAACCAAAACCCATGAACACCAACTTACTAAGCTACCCAATCAATCACCCCAACAATGGTCAAGTAGATTAGTGTAAAATCCAAGCAGTTATCTGAAATGAAAAAGATCTAATGCATACATAAGAAGGTTATAATGATCAAATATGACACATACCATGATACCTTGGACCAATTACCTCATGGAGCAAGAGCCTTCTTTGATACAAGCCCAGGCTGGTAGTGATGGAGGCTGGTACTGCTGGCAGGACAAATCTAGCTGAGAAGAAGAAGGTGGGTCCTCCAGGACCATGCTCAGGTCGCTCCTGCTCTCGGTACTCCATGTCTAGGACCATGTGGGCCTCGAGACATGATCTCCTAGTTATCCCTAGATATCGGGGATAACAAGGCCTAAACTGTTGCTGCTGCAGGCGACGCTTTTGCTGATGCAGTGGTCCCTGATAAGGTGTTCGCTGTTGAGGCTGCGGTCGCCAGGGTGTAGTGAAAGTGTATCCCCTCTGAAAGCCAGGATATCCCGGCGTATGTCTCGCTGGTGTTTGTTGTTGCTGTGTTCCAGATGGGACCTGCCCTGCTAGTCTCGCTAGAGTCCTGGTCTGACCTCCACTGATAAGCTCCTCCTCTTCTATGAGGGCCTTCTTGACGGCATCGTTCAAGGTTTGGGGTATCAAAATCCTAACCTTTGCATGCAGGTCGCCGTTAATGCTGAACACAAACCTGTTGACCTTAATTTTTTCAATGTTAAGGTGCAGAGCGTACCGAAGCAGCTCCATAAAATGGGCCTTGTACTCGGGCACCATACGACCTCCCTGTCGTAAGGTGTTGAACTGATTGAACTGACGCTCGATGAATTCCTCTGAAAGGTACCTCTCTCGGAACCGTTCCTCGAACAGTTCCCATGACACCTCTTCGACGGCCATGTTCAGTTGCGGTAGGAGCGTCTTCCACCATAGAAGAGCGCTCCCCTTCAGTTGAAAGACCGCCATGCGGACCGTCATGTTGGAGGTATAATCACGAAGTGCGAAGCACATCGCCATGTTCTCAAACCATGCCTTGGTGGCTGCATCGTTCAGGGCACCAAAGAACTCAAGAAATTTGACCTTCTCGAGTTCACGGTGAATGCTACCAATAACGGCCGGTGCGCGTGGTGGAACCTCAGCAGGTGTCGGTGCCCTGGCCTCATCTCTGTCCAAACGGCTGATCAGTGCCTCAGACATGCGCTGAAAATATCTCATCATCCCAACAACATCTCCAACTTCTATCTACTCCTGTCCGAGAACCTGCTCGTCTCCCTGGGGGTTAGGCACCTCAGGTGCAGATGCTACTGGAGGCGTCGCGCCTCCTCCCCTAGCACCCCATCGTCTACCTCTGTGGCGTCCTCTAACCATGATTACCTACACACACAAGTCAACTCAATTAGCAACAATATAATAAAATCATAACAATGAAAGCCGTAGTGATCCCAAGTCACGGATTGAACCCGCTATGATACCATATGTAACGAACCACCTCGTTACACTGACAAACCTCTTATAACAAGTGCAAAAATAAATTATACTCCGTAACAAGACATTATACTCTGCGCCGCCACATGACGCATGCAACTATGACATCAACATAAATATCTAAGACGCACATCAACATCTGCCAGTAAAGAACAACAATCAACCGACAAAATAAAAAAACTGACTACCCATCCGTCCTACCCTGCAATGGTTAGGACCTCCAAGACACATAAGCAACGCTCAAGCCCAGGTTCCCATCGATTTTAACCATTTAAGGTCTCAGGGATGGTGACTGTTTTGAGGAACATGGAGGTGTCTACATCCCGCCCGACACGAGAAGACCAAGGCCACTAAGCTAAGGACAATCATCAAATTTAGTAAACAACTCATCCATCGATCAAGGCTAAATGGTCAAATCTATGAACCCTTTAACAATGGTTATCGTTCACCAAGGACACATCTAAATTACCATCAATCATTAATGCACCCTCCAATTTAACGTTATCGATAAGCAATTTATCACGTCTAAGTAATCAATACTAGATCTATAATGAAAAATAAAATGCATCCTCAATCATAGATCCAATGAGAAAGTCTGGAAATTGCAAATAGGTCACTATTCACCAATCAACTTAATCATTACACCTTCCAATTGGACAATTCTACTAGCCATTAACATTAATTGAAACATTAGCTAAATTAAGTAGCTTGCTATTATTAAATACTAACTAAAATAAGTAATTTGTTGTTATGAATTGTTAACTAAAATAAGGTAGAATGCTTTTATGAAATACGGTAGTTTGCTATTTTTGAATACTATCAAAATAAGGTAATTTACTGTTATGAAATGTTAACCATATAAGGTAGATTGCTTTTATGAAAATAAAGTAGATTGTTGTTTTTAAATACTAACAAAAATGTAGTTGTTGTATGAAATGTTAACTAAAATAAGTAAATTGCTTGATTAGAATAAAGCATATTGTTGTTCTTAAATACTAACAAAATAAAGTAGTTTGCTATATTTAACCAAAATAAAGTAAATGCTATTGCTATTGTTGCTAATATTAAATAGCTTCAACCTGTCAACAATTTATGAGTTAATCCACATCTCCATCTCCTGGCCATTTACATTTAAGGAAGCATTAACTAAGATAAAGTAGTGGCTACTATTTGGTAATTAATAAAGCAATAGCACGGTATTTAAAAATAAGACAAATACTAACAAATATCCTATCAGTTAATGTATCACTAACAATACTAATTACATCATAGCAGGAAAGGTAATGGAGACATTATTAACTCGATGTATTCCAGTGCATGACTAACTTATCTCGAGGTACCAAGGTGACAACTGTCTGCAAACGTTAAGGAGCCGGTTGGAAGGGTAAAATCCATAAAGCCAATGGTGAGATTTGTTGTCTAAAATATTGGCAACGGGGTTCTAAATGAACACACCCACCAAGAGAAATGCAGGCAAGGGCAAATAAAAGGGATGAAATGTGGCTATAGGGGAGGATGGGAGATAGAGTCTCCTGCCATGATCAAGAGATAAGCGTCGAGATCGAATTTGTTTTAATCGGTAAATGCTCAGGGTAATCTGCATAGAGAAATGAATTGCCAGCATGATCTTTACTAAAACGAATTTACCAACAAAATTCCAGAAACAATTTACAGGAACAATTTCCAAACAAAATTTCCAGAACGAATTGCCAAAACAATTTACAGGAACAATTTCCAAACGAAATTGCCAGAATGAATTGCCAGAAACAATTACAGGAACAATTTCCAAACGAAATTGCCAGAACAGATTGCCAGAAACAATTTATAGGAACAATTTCCAAACGAAATTGCCAGAACGGATTGCCAAAAACAATTTACAGGAACCATTTTCAAACGAAATTGCTAGAAGGAAAATAAAAATATAAAAGGGCATACAATCACTCCAGCTTACAACTGGAAGCCAACGGACGATGTGAAAACACACCTAGTCATGAGACAGCCCAAAAAAGGTCCACGAGAGAGCCCACAAGGGGCAAGAGACCATGCACTACGTGTCTCAGGCTTCAGGCCATACATAAATCAAAGGTGTTTTGAGTGGCACTCCAACCGCAAGACACTGTAAAAAAAAAAAATTGCAAAGCAGGGAATCCCTGACCAGGTGGATGGAGTCGCAAACCCAAAATCCACTCCAAAATGGGTTGAGATGCAATCAAGTCATTGGCCAGGTTCCCATCTCGTAGATTACTGTCATAGAGTTACCATTTACCCAAGACCAAATGCAAGGTAAAAATTATCCATCAAGATATGGAACAAACGCAAAAGTAACCCTATTACATTTATTACATCATGGCAAATACGGAGGTAATAATTCACAACCATTATATATCTACAATCACAGGAGAAATATTTACATCTTCACATAATCACAAACGCTGAAATCATATTTTACATCCATTACCTAATTACAATGGCAGAGGTAGTACTTTTACATCTGTTACATCAATTTAATCACAGAGGTAATAAAACAATTCAATCCAACAAGAACCCAACGCAGATGGAAGTTTAGTCCTCTTAAATCTCGGCATAATAGTATAAACATGTTGACAATAGCAAGAGAGTGTCAAAGCCAAAGGATAACTTATCGAAGGGATCACAACAGTTCTATCAGTCGAGGAGTTGAATAAACAACAAGGAAGCCAAATAATCCAAAAGTCAAGGCCGTACTGAAGAACGTATGTCAACAATCAGGCAAGGACATTCACACAGGTAGAGGGCTGAAGGTTCGCCTTCGCTTCACCATCCTCACACAAAAAAGTAGGGCATTGAGATCCATAGGTCTTTTAACGCTAAGGCGACGACCGTAGATCAGGCTCCTGTCCGACTGCTCAGGCAAGGACTGGTGAGCTAGGAACAAAGGATAACAACCTCAAGGACACAATCATCTCATAGGGTGGTCATGACATGCGGGAGACAAAAGTCACGGAAATCAATCAACCCATCATTCAGCCAGGCTATAGAATTTCAGTCATGAAACCAGACAAACAGTTTACCTACCCAACACATGCAGATCTAAAACATACATCCTACACATTCTATCAATCAACCAAAAAGCGTATCGTTTCCTGTTCGCTTGCTCTGAGTGACGTTCATGTGCTTCGTGCAACTCCCGCTCGCCGACCGTCGAGACTACACCGGTACCTCCCTGCCAATCGCTAGGGGTACTCTTCTTCCCCCTTAGCCCCTTGAACCGCAAAGGGGCCACACACTATCCAGATGGTATTCTTCCCCCTTAACCCTCCAAGCCACAAAGGGGCCACACACTATCTAGATGGTACGTCTAGCTCCCAGCTCGCCTCACAAGGCCGAACTACTACTCTTATCTGAGCTGGAAAATCCCAACTCCTCACAAGTAAATCAGTCAAGTCACTAATCCGGTAGCGTAACATTATGCTAACAGCCGATCCCCTTCTTCATTCTCGTCTCTCTCTTTTATAGACTTTTAGAACTTCCAAACTTTCCTTAAATCTCATTTAATTTAAGTTTTAATAAAAAAATTCTAATAATTCTCCTTCGTACAAGTGTCATCCATCCCCCACTTTCCTCCAATAATTAGTTTATTTAAATCAATAATTGTCTCATTTCCCTCACCCACCTAGAGTTTCTCCTAAATTTACTCCTAGGTGTTGCTAGATTCCCTTACAGGTTTAAATACTTTCCCTAAAATGAAGTTGCTAATTTAGTTCAATTTAGAAGGTTCTTAATTGCAAATTCTTTACTATGTTGACCTCGCCTTTTACCATAAGTTCCCCTCTTTCCCTTATTATGTTTCCTCCATTCCTTAGTTTCCTAATTTTTATTATTCCCTTCTTTGCCCTATTTATTAGAGCCAAAATGACAGTTGCGCTATTTACTCTTTTCCTTTTATTATTAATTTAATATCTTTTTACACTTTCACAAGTTAAATAATTTATTTCTTCTTTACCTTTGATATCCACAAATTTTAATTAAGTTCTTACTCTCTTCATTTTACCCAAAAAAATTATGAAGTCCACAACTATTACTTAAGTGGTTTTTAGTTTAAAATTTATTATTTTATTTTTATAAGGTATTTTTCATAAGGGTAGACAAAATTTGACCCCTAGCGAAGTTTTAGACTTAGGACTTAGATTCTGAACTAGGCGACATTTTAATTAGGGAAGTTGTTTTAAAATTTCTTAGTGAGATATTAGTCTTAGGCCATCTAGGTTCATTCCTTTAACATCATCAATGCGACGTGCCCTTTAGGACGCACTACGTGCTCCAAGGGTGCCACTCGCCTCTAGTGTTTATTTTGCACGACGTGCCCTTCAGGACGCACCATGTGCTCCAAGGGTGCCACTCGCCTCTTGTGTTTCTTTTGCGCGACGTGCCCTTCAGGATGCACCACGTGCTCCAAGGGTGCCACTCGCCTCTTGACTCATTAGTAGACATCAATAACCCCTGGAGTCAATACTCTGCCAGGTGAACTTGTGGGAGACTAAGGGCTTCTAAGGAATAAGGCCCCTGCCTTTTTTCGCACCCCTTAGAATCATCGTGAGCGACTGTCATAGTTTGTCCTCATGGCATTGTGGGTCCTCTCGAACTAGGTAATCGTTAACCTACAGTTTGAGCCACGGTGGGAGTGCTAGTAGGTTGTGGCAGAGTTGTTGTCCACCCCTCTCCCTCAACCTCTCTGGTAGTCGTGTGTGGCCCCTCTATTCCATATGTGAGTCTAGTCGGCAATCTATCGTCAGCCTGCATCATCAACAATCATGTTAGACATCTCCACATCATATCATCTAATCAAATGTACTAAAATCACAGTAAAACAATCAAACCCCAATAGCACACTCCCTGACTTGATCCGGAGTCCAAGGGGTTCTGTCGATGCCTCTGCATCCTCAAGGTCCAAAACCCTTCACACTCAGTAAAATCGAGTCAATAGCACCTGTCTATGTCAATGCAGCAAAACATCATGTCATCTATCATAACGCATCATAATCAAGGACAAATGTTTTAATATCAAAATATTCCAGATCACTTGCAAGCAAGTGTCCTCAAAAATAATTTTTCTCAGTGCGCTAGAGCAGGATGTTACAATGAGTGACACAATATTCTCATATAAAAACATCTTTATATACAATAACATAATAGAATAATTTAACTGCTCCACATTTTGATCTTATATATAACCAAAATCAATAAATATACAATTAAAATAAGTTCAAAAAGTCAATAAATATATAAACAAAATAATTCAAAATGTAAAATAATTGGATAACTTTAAATAAACAAAACAACATTTCATTTATATTGAGCTATAAGAAATATCTCTCAATGCAATAATAAAATAGAATAGTGTAACTATCTTACTTTTTAAAACTATACACAACCAAAATCAATCAAATCACAATTAAAAACAATGAATATACAACTAAAATAAATTCAAAAAATCAACAAAGAAGATGAGTGAAAGCATGCCCCCTTATAGACCACTAGCTAGTTATTTCAAGTGGCTTGGTTTTCCTTGAATAATAGTGATGATTCAGCCTGGATTCGCGGATAGCAAACAATGATGGTTGTCCACATTGTTGGTTTGACATTCTGAGTTATGATAGGCTTTTCCACTCTGAAAAAAAAAATATGGTACCTTTTAAAAGTATTGAGGAGGATTTTGTTCCCATAATGGATCATATTAGGAGGAAAAGCATCAAGTTTGTCCATGCAAAGACTACAGAACTGTGTTGAAAACAAAAAGAATGTTACATAGTCATTCCAATAAATAATAAAAATATTTAAAAGTCGGTCATTTACCATTCTGAGAAAGACTGTTAAAGAGGACAGACCAAAAACCATTTCAGAGGGAACAAACAAAACCTCTAATGAGGTCACCATTTAAAAATTTGAGCAAAGAAGAACTCTCGGTATTAATGGATGGGGTTTCTTTGGACAGGTTGTCTGCAAAAAAAAAATCAATACCTTTATGAATAGGTATCACTTTGTTAACATGCCAATTTTAAATAAAATGATATCATTTGATTTGATAAAATATAGTTTTGATAAGTGCACTCAAAGATGGATTATCCCCTTTAACGATAAAAAACTTTACCTTCTTCCTTTTTAAACTAAAAAACCATACCAATTCATCTTTCTATTATATACAAAAAAGAGTTGTTACATCAATAGACTGGGGGAACCTGCCATAATGGAAACGAGGTCCCCTAAAAGATCATTTTTTTCAAAAATTGAGATATCAAGCATCACTAAGTTTTCCAATCAATTAAAGTTCAAAAAGGGAAATGATCGAAATATAAGCCTATACTTTCCATGATTGCAAAAACTAAAAAGAAAAATAAAAAACCATGAATTGACCAGATATCAATCGTTTCAAGAAGGGATGTTCTTCTACACCACCAATTCTACGTCTTCAACATTCGCCAATGAGGACTTGGAAGGATGTGGATCTATGTCTAACACTATCGGGTTGTATTAGGTCCCAACTAAACTCGAGTAGCCCTCCACTTATTTTACTTTACCAACCCCCTCTTCTATCTTTGAAACCATAATCTTAATGCCAAAAACTGAATAAAACGTCACTTTGAACTTTACCTCAAAGATTATGATTATATGGAGGATTTCCTACTACTACTCCTCTTTTTTCTCTAACACTCGAGCCAACAGTGTCTTCATTGAGTAGTATGTTTCCATAATATTGAGAAATTTTATATCTCAAGTTTGGTAGTACGTTGGATCATCCACCCAACCCTAAATTTCCTAAATAATTTTATCATTTGGGGTCATATGGTGCTTAGCCCTCACAACCTCCTCCACTTCTTCTACTTCCTTTTGTGCTTTCTCCAAGCAATTTTCTATAAAATGGTGTTTAGATTCCCATTCTTCTCTCTCTACTCTAGTTATGGAAGCCTGAGATCTGGATGAAGAAGATTTACCGTCACTGCCCTTACCTTTATGCTTCTGAGGACTCCCCCCTTTTTCGGAGCCTCTACCCATCTATATGTCCAAAAAAATACACAAACACGGACCAAATCTAAAACATAAGCTTTTCTCAACCAACCACAATGAAATCCAATTTAAAACATACCACAGTGAAAACCCTCTTTGAGCCCTCCCAGTTTCGACTAGAAAAACCATCCCCTCCTCTTGATAATGAAACAAGAAACCAAATACACAACACAATTAAACAAAAACCTCACAACAAGAAACCACACTCAAGACTGGGTAGAAAGAGATGGCATACCTGAAGGATACCCTTTGGTGAGCCAGTGTTTCCTATCTAGGTAGAGACATTCTACACTCTAGAATTATCCCAAGCTAACCATATCTGCCACCCAAATTCTAGAGAGATTTCTATACCTCTTTCGTCCCTCATTCTAATGATTTTAGAATCATTCCAACTGCCCATCATCAACATATGAGACTCCTTCTTCAATATTGTCCTAATTGTCTTCAATTCACCTCACACAATCATAAATCCACCCTTTTAATCACAGTGTTATTTATCGCGCATTATCACCCTCAACGTCATCGAAGGTGTTGGGAGCAAGGGTGTTGTACTCCTCGCTACAATATCCAAATCTCCTGAATTACACTTGAACCCGACCATCCAACACTCATAATGATGGAACCCCTCCACGTGATAGAGTGGACCGTGTGTGCTTCCAAGGCCCCACTCATTGACACCCAACCCAAGGGAAAGAACTTTTCCTTTAATAATATATTTAATTCCAATTTTTATATATTTTATTAAAATAACTTATATTTTTTTTAATGAGAAATTTGTGTGGGAATATTTTTTTTTAATGTCTTTATCATGGAATTGACTTTTAACTTTAAAATATAATAAACAACATCATTATTAAATATTTTATTTTCATCAAACAATAATACTATATTAAGCCGATAATTATAAATACATTATGATATATACATCATATAGTCGTTATCATAATAGTATGAGAGGAAAGTTATTACTAAGAGAGAAAAGCAAAATGTATTTTACTAAAGAATTAAAAAATAGTAATAGTGAAATCATGATCTTTATCAAACTTTGAAAAAGGTTGGTTTTAGTGAACGTTAATCATCATCATCATCATCTTATTTATTTTTATATGGTTATTTTTTTTGTGAATAAAAAAAGGAAATTCCTATTATATAACTTTTACATTACAAAAAAACCCAATTGTTCTACCGAATTAGCGGAAACCGGAACAGGTAGCATACTATGATGTCATTGTTCAAAATGGAAATCTACCATCTGCCCTACCAAATGGAAACCAGAGTAGGTGGCGGATTCAAGTCTTTGCAGCACTATGCTAGGCAAATAAGAAAGAAAGAAGACATAAACTAAAAGCAAAAGACATAATTGAAAAACTGCACTGTAGCAGTGCAAGGAGCCGAGCCGAGAATGCTTGTGGTAGCCAAAGAAAGGAGATTACACATTTTCACCTGAGGGTGTGTCGCTCGGATCCTCGTTGAGGGGATCGTCCCTGGGCTGGAGCACAAATGGCCTCGTGCATGTCGGACAACACTGGGTTGTTGGTGCATTCAAGTAGGCCTCATAAAGCATGTCAATTCGTTGGTGCATGAGGGTGTCCCGATGAATTTGGTCAGCCATGTGGCTTCTTATCTCAAAGACTAGCGCGAGCTGCTTCAGATGGAAGAAGGGTGGTGGTACCTGGCCGAAATATGGGAGTGTCGAGAGTGGTGGGGGCGCCAAGACTGTGCCACCCTCCACCTTTGTGCCTAAGACTGTCGCCGCCTCGCTTGAGTCCTCATGAGCCGCTTCCATAGACTCCACCGCCCTGAGCTCCTTCATTGTAGAGTCCTTGGTTTGAATTGTGTCTGCAGGGTCTAAGTGGAGGAATTCCTCCTCAATTATGCAAGTAGTCTCATCCCTGGCTGCTTATGCTTGTTGGACAATGGTTGAAGAACTTGTGCTTGTTGGGATATGGTTGGGGGGCTACCAATGATCCAGTACTGTGAAGAGGAGGGATTCCGGAGGGACCTGGATAGGTTCCTCTGGAATATCCTCCTCCACGTATGCCATTGGTGGCATTCTAGGCTTCTCCCGTCACTGATTTTAGGCAATGGACAGGGCGCGCTCCAATCTTTGCACCCTCTGTTGTCTAGCAGCAAAACTATACCAGGCAGGGACGCGTCGCAACTTGCCTCTTTCCCTTGGCATGGAGGGGTCATAGAGTGTGCTAATGTGCAGGGTAAGAGCGATAGGAGCCGACTGGATGCAGCGCTAGTGCTCAGAGCATCTGGGCTAATGGAGTGCAAAGGTAAGATGGATCCACCCTCGTCTGAGCGGGAGAATAATGTTGAGGCCAGACATGACCTTTGTATCAAGCTTTCCATTGTCATTACACCTTATGGCCGCCATTATTCTCATGCGAGGGAATTGTCCTCCTCTTCTCGTTGGGCAGTAATGGTCTCCTTCCATTTAATGGTGAGGGGAAGGGTGTCGACCTGCCATATTAATGGCTTGGGTATGGGGCAGGCTCTGTGGCCTCCCTTCACAACGTGGCACCCCATCTGGGATTGGATAATCATTCCTAGCCAAGTCCAAGCAGCGATCTGAAAGCTCAGATCGAGGAGAGGTTTGTGCATTCCATTGAATCAGCTCCACCGTTGAAGCCACACCTTCATTTTCTAAACAATCAACTACTGTGTTTGCCTCTCTTTTCACATGTGAGGGGATGAGGGTGGTGTTGGGCTGTAGGAGGGATCCAAACTCTTCCAGTAGTCTTGAGAGTCTCCAACTGGGAGAGACCTCTAGGGGGTGTGACCCATGAATAATTTTGGTTATGAGCTGGATGATGATCTGGGAATCCCCCTCCACTATGATCTTATTTAAGTTTTGGTCCATTGCTAACTTGATTCCCCTGAGAAGGCTCCAGAGCTCAGCAACATTTTTTGTATTGAATCTGAGATAGCCTGTTGCATAATAGAGAATTTTCCCTTCGGCATTTCTAAGGACCGCTCCAAATACTGTCAGACCTGAATTCCCTTTTGATGCTCCATCAAAGTTTAATTTAATGAAGCCCATGGGTGGGGGGGGCAGGTGTTTGGAATGCTGGTTTTTCTGGTGATCCCAGTGCTATGTGTTTTTCCAGTGAGATTGAGCTACCAATTCTGAAGGATATGACTTTTGCCTGAGTTGCATTTTAGGTCCTCTTGGGACCATTTCCCACTCTTAATCATTTCCTGAATCAAGTTCATGATTCTTTCCCACGTTGAGCTAGGGGGCAAGGTAGTCAAGAGAAAAATCCTTTTGTTTCTTTCCTTCTAGATTTTCCACATGGTGAAGCCAGGTAGAAGCTGCCAAATGCGATCCAAGATTGAGTTTTGATAGGAAATCAAGTCCCATTTTTCCACTGTGCTTATGATACTTGCCTGATTTCTGTTGGAGCGACGCATTATTTGTGTCCCCAAATCCCAAATTATCTCACTGTAGTAGCAATGGTTGATTAGATTCTCCATCATTTCTTCTTGTTTCTGACAGAGGGAGCAGATTGAGGGGCCTATGAAACCTCATTTCCGGAGATTGTCCCAGGTGAGAATGTGATTTTGGATGGTAAGCCATAAGAAGATGGACACCTTTTGCCAAATTTTTAGATTCCAGATCTTGACCCAAATGCATTCCTTTGGTTGCTCCTGGTAATTCCCCTGTAAGTAGTAGGCTTCTTTGACTTAGAATTTGTCTGTTGTGGAGTGCCCCCATCTGAGTATATATGGACCTTCTCTGATGTAAATTTTCCATTGATTTTCACAAGCTTTCCAGGCTTGTAGATCCAGCTCCATTTGAAGGTGAAATTCATGTGGTTCAGTGTTCCAATTGTACCATGGTCGGTGCCCGTCATTTGCTCTCCATATATCCCTTACCAACCGAGAGTCCCTAGACTGCGTTTGTTGACGTAGGGGGATGAGTTCCTCGAGAGTGGCTAAAGGTGGTTGTTGTTTCCAAGAGTCTTCCCAGAGGAGGGAGTGTTCACCATTTTGAATCTCCCAGAAAGCACGCTTCTCAATGAGCATTCGGTTGTTCCAAGCCGTGTTCCATATATTGGATCCATGAATCTGATCATTGAATCTGATTAGCTTCTCTTCTCTGGTGGTGGGAGCATATTTCCTTTTACAGATTTTTGCCCAGAGTTTTGTGGGGTGCTTGAGCTAGTGCCACCACAGTTTTTCCCCCATGACTTGATTTAACTTTTATGGATCCCTAAGCCCTAGAACCCCTAAGGCCTTAGGCTTGTAGATCTTGTCCCAAGCTACTAGAGCCCACTTCTTGTTTGGGTGATGCCTGTGCCACAAGAAGCAGCACTGGATGTTCCTAATGGCTCTGATGACAGATTGGGGAGATGATAAGGCGGTAAAGAGGTAGGTTGGAAAGGCTTGAAGTATAGATTTTAAAAGCACCAGCCTAGCTGCAAGATTAAGAGATCTGAAGGTCCAGTTGTTGAGTCTGTTGGAGATGGAGAGAAGTAGGTTGTCCCAGAAGATATTATGAGTAGCCTCCCCTATAAGTCGAATGCCTAGATAATTGGATGAAAGGGAGCTCTTAGGGATGCCCAGGAGACGAGAGATATGATTTTGGATTGCCATTGGGTATTGAAGAAGTAGAGTTTTGATTTTTCAAGGTTCAAGGCCATTCCTGAAGCGTTGACAAAATCCGTGAGGATGTAATTGAGCTTATTGGCTTCCTGGGAAGTCAGAGTGTTCATCAGAAGAGTACCATTGACAAACTTGTTGTGAGAGGGGGATGGATGAATATTGTGCAGGGGTAGGCCTTTAAGGGAGCCTTCCATTATCGAGGCCTTCAGGTAGCGTCCCAGACCCTCTACCATTATGATAAAGAGGAAGGGGGAGAGGGGGTCCCCTTTTCGTATTCCTCCAGTGAAAGAGAAGGGATGGGAAGGCACTCCATTAACAAGGATGGAGAAAAAAGATGAGGAAGTGAGTCTCATGATACAGGCTACCCAGTGACTGTCAAATCCAAAGGCTTCGAGGAGGGAGTGCATGTATTGCCAACTGATTATGCAAAATATTTAGAGAGGTCAAGTTTGATGAGCATACCTGGAGTCTTGGTTGTTTTGAGTGAGTGGATGAACTCGTGAGCTAGGATAACGTTGTCCATGATTTTCCTGCCTTCCACGTATCTCACTTCTCTTTGGAGATAATGAAAGGAAGAATTAGCTTGAGACGCATGGCTATGACCTTAGTGATAATTTTGTAGATGAAATTACAGAGAGTTATCGGTCTATATTTTTTGGGATGCGTGACCCTTTCCTCCTTCGGGATGAGTGTGAAGAAGGTGGCATTGAAGGCTGAGAGGAATTGTCCTGAGGTTCTAGATTCCTCCACCACCTGCTAGACTTCTTCTCTGATCATTGGCCAACAGTAGTTGAAGAAGTCTATCTTGAAGCCATCTGGACCAGGGGCTTTACCTAGGGGAATTTCCTTGACTACTTGATCCAGCTTCGCTTGAGTGATGGGTCTCGTCAAGGATTCATTTTGTTCCTAAGTGATTAGGGATGGTATGTTCCTAGTGATTTTGCGGATCAATGGCATTTTGTCATCGTTGGGCTCTGTTAGGAGGTCTTTGTAGTAGTTGATCAGTTCTTCTGCTATTCTGTTATGGTCCCTAATGGGATTACCCTGAGCATCCTGTAGCTGGGTTATTATGTTGATGTATCTTCAGTGCACCATAGATCGGTGAAAGAATTTAGTGTTCTTTTCACCTTCTTTGAGCCATTGTACCCTGGATTTATGTCTCCAAAGTATTTCCTCCTGCTCCTTTATCTCTTCCAATTCCTCCTTGAACTCCTCCTATTCCTTCATTAAGGTTGTCATTCTGTCCCCCATTATGAAGGTCGTTTACAAGGTTTCCAGCCACTGCTCGATTTCTTGAATTATTTGCAGGATGTTCCTAAAAACAGTCATATTCCAACACTTTAGTTGTGACTTAAATTTTTTGAGCCACTGCTGGAATTTGTACATGCAGGTACCATGTTCTATTTTTTCTTGCTTCCACCAGTAATTTGAGAGCTGGTGGAAGTCTGGGTGGGAGAGATAGAATTTCTCAAATCTAAAGGGCTTGAGTTTGGGCATCGCCCCGGCATCAAGATAGAGCAAAACGAGCCAGTGGTCTGAGCCTATATTCGGATGGATGTTGGCCTCAATGGCAGGGTCTTCCACCAGTAGGGCTTCTGAAATGAGGAAATGGTCTAGCCTGCAAGCTACATGTTGATGTCCAGATCTACAATTGGACCAAGTGAAAATGTTGTTCCTAGTTTCTATATCTACTAGATCGAGTTGGTCTATGAGGGCTCAAAACTTACTGTTGTCTTGATCAAGCCTCTTGGTGCCTCTTGTCTTTTCCTCCAACGTGAGGATGATGTTGAAATCACCTCCTACAACCAGTTGGGTGAGCTCAGTAGTGATTTGACAGTGGTTATTCACTTCAAGATAACCTCTTTGTCCTGGGTGCTCTGAGGCCCATAAGCATTTGTGATCTCACCTTTTTTGGTAGATCCTATGACTTTGAAGTGAGTGATAATCATACCCACTGTGGAAAAGGGTCTATCTATGATGACTGTTGTTGGATTCCATAACATTGCCAGACCGCCTACTGCTCTGTTGGAGTCAATGTGAAGGGATTCGCATCCTCTCCAGCAGCAACGAAAGATATTCATTACTTCTTCACCAACACATTTTGTCTCCTACAAAAGGAGAATGTCTGAATTATCAACACGTATACAGTCTCGAAGAGTCCTCTGCTTAGATCTTCCATTGAGCCCTCTAATATTCCATGTTATGATCTTCATCATGATGAGTTGGGAAGTGGATGGAGGTATCCCTCCATGAGCCTTTGAATCTGGCCCGAGTTGAGCATAAAGTTACCTACTTCCTTGATGAGTTGTTGGGTTGATTTGCGTCCCCGTATTTTACTTTCCCAGAAGGTTCATTTTGGCTCAATGGCTAGGTCTAAGGATATACCTAGTCGCGAGGTGGAGCCTGCGGTGGAGTCAATGAATACTTTGTGAACCTTTCTGAGTTGTTCCACTGGGATGGTGTGCATATCCTTTCGGTTGAAGGCTTCCTCCAGTTTTCCGAGATCTATGTTCACCAGATCTTGCTCATCCAGTTGCATGAGAGTGTCCCCACTTTCTTCTGGCTTATCCCCTTGGTGGTTGTCTTTGCCTTTTTTGGTTTGGTGTGTGGCTTTGCCTTTTTCTTTCTTCTGGATGTCTTTTTTGTGTGGGTCTCCTATCTCCTCTTCCCCAGGAAGTTGATTAAGAATGTCATAAGAGTTCTTAGTGGGTATTTTCGGAGTTTTGTCCTAATTCTGCTTTCTGGGTGGGTGTCGTTTCCTCCCTGTGACCATGGTGAAGTCATCCTTTTGCTTCCCCTCTCCAGATTTGGGGATTTGGGCATTCAAAGGATAGTCCCGAAAGAGGTGGCCATGCTCGTGACACTTCCTGAAGTGGAAGGGAATATGCTCATAGTCCATTGTTTGATTCCAGTCTTCATTATGATATTCTAGGGTTACTAAGCCCGGTAAATCTTTTGAAATGTCCACATAGACACAGATCTGAGCATAGGAGGTGAATTTCCTTTTCTTTGTAGCTTCCGAGGATTTAACATATCATCCCACAATATTTCTTATACCCATTAGGATTTCCTCTAGCCAAAATTCATGCGGCAGGGAGTATAGCCTAATCCAAACTAGAGGCATTTTGAAATCTTCTTTCTCTGGGCTGAAGCGGTTCGTCCAGAATCGAAGAAATATCCATGTTGAGTTGTAAAAGTATGGCCCATTATCAAAAATTATGTCCTTGTCTTCCAGATTGTAAAGGATGATCATGAAAAACCCTTTGAGCTGAGCGGAACTTCGTAATCTCCCTTGGGGTTCCACCAGTCCTTGATCCATCTCAAGAGATCTCGTTCTAAAGGCCAGAGACCTAGGAACTTGCCTATGAGGGTGTGTTCCCGCATGAACTGAGTGTGTTCCCCAACCCTGGTTGAGCTTATGAGATATCTTGGATGCTTATCAGATTGGGGGATGCATTTTCATGGTTCTCATCCTCGAGATGCCTTTGGATGAGACATGCTTGGCTCCACATCCATTGCTTTGTTGAATCCCTACTCTTTGGCCAGGATTTGTTCTCTCGGGTGCGGAGGTGGCTCAAAAGCGGGCCTCTTGGCACACAGTCCAGCTCTGTCATTTTCTACCACATTCATGTACGAGGGGAGTCCCCCCCCCCCCCCCCC
>JASDQU010501423.1:27691-56556 GCA_032191745.1 Picea mariana | reverse complement strand
ACTGCAGAAGGAGCAGATCATGCAAATTCCCGCTATGGTTTTGCTAAAGTTTCAGAGGAGCACTATCACTCATTTGAGTCTAAGTTGATGATTTTTATATGGTTATTAAACTATATTTAAAATTAAAATTAAAATTATTTAATTTTTTTATTTTTCATAATATATATTTAATTTTTACATTTTAACTTTATCATATACAACAACGTCTCTTATTTTCCCATCACCAAAGAGAAAAATTCAATTAAAGGAAGATCGACAAAATTCGAAAAAAAAAATTGCATTTGATGGTTAGAGAGTAGATCACAGATGTGGAAGCGTAATAAACCCATTTTTTTATATTTATGTTATATTCCACTTTTAAAATTGATGTATTATATCATTAATCCTAAAAAGATTAAAAAAAAAAAAAAATCATATATTTTTTAGTTGAAAACTTAATAAAATCATATATATCTTAGTTGAAAACTTAATGAGTTGAGTTAAATATAGTGACTTCATTAATTTTTTCAAAGACTTTAAGTGTTTTTCCTTCCTCGCTAGGTGTAATGTAAATATATGAAAAATTATGAAGGAATTTCTAAACTTCTAATCCATATTGTATTTATCAATATGGAGAGGAAAAAAAATCATATATCTCTTAGTTGAAAACTTAATAAAATCATATATATCTTAGTTGAAAACTTAATGAGTTGAGTTAAATAGAGTGACTTCATTAATTTTGTCAAAGATTTTTAAGTGTTTTTCCTTCCTTGCTAGGTGTAATGTAAATAGATGAAGGAATTTCTAAACTTCTAATCCATATTGGTAAATATTTGATGTTGTCAAATATTTTTAAGATGTTCGTGACTTGAAATGTAAATTGTGTGCTTCCCATTGTTAATGGAAAAAACCTTAAAAACCCATTCCTTGTCAACAATGATTCTATTTGGATTAATAGAATCACACAATTCCAAAAAAAAAATAGTTTTTTTATATTTTATTTATTTATTATTAAAATTTAGAGATTGATTTATTTATTTATTTCCAAAATTGTATAGATATAAGTTTAAATATTTTCATATAAATTAAGATTAATTCTAGATATCTTATAAGTAGAACAAATAGTTTTTTATATTTTATTTATTTATTATTAAAATTTAGAGGTTGATTTATTTATTTATTTCCAAAAATATGAGTTTAAATATTTTCATATAAGTTAAGATTAACTCTAGATATATTATAAGTAGAAAAAATAGTTTTTTATATTTTATTTATTTATTATTAAAATTTAGAGGTTGATTTATTTATTTATTTCCAAAATTTTATAAATATGAGTTTAAATATTTTCATATAAGTTAAGAATAAGTTTAGATATAATATAAGTTAAGAATAACTCTACATATATAATAAGTTAAGAATAACTCTAGATATATTATAAGTTGAAGGGATCAAATTTATATAATATAAGTTAAGAATAACTCTAGATATATTATAAGTTAAGAATAACTCTAGATATATTATAAGTTGAAGGGATCAAAATTTGTGAGGTACAAATTTTTGTTGATTTTTTTTTTTGATTTAAAAATTTATTTTCATCTTGAGAGACTTGATTCCTAATTGTACAAAAATTTACTTAATACACATACATCTTCCTCACATAAATATTTATTAAAAACTTGTTGGTGGAAAAAGAATTATTTTATTTTTATTTTTTTTTCTAGGATCATTGCACTGTAGTGCCTTAATGATAAAACCTATCTCCTTTATTGTTTTATTGATTTTAGAAAATATTTTGACATTGTGCCCAAGCACTTAAATTCTCTTTCAAATTAATAGTTGTTTCACTAATATTATATGAGAAATTTATTGTCAAGTTTAGGAACACTGAGCGTTGGTCAGAAGAAATACTCTATAAGATAGGAGTCAAGCAAGGTTGTCCCCTATCCCCTACCCTTTTTGGCATCTATATTGATAAGTTAGAAGAATTTTTGGAGGATGTAGAATATGGTGGCATGATTCTCGCAAATATAGTCATCCTTCTCCTTTATGTTGATGATATTGTTCTTATGGAAAAGAGTCTCTATGACCTAGGTAAGCCACTAATAATCCTCAAGGAATTTTTCTCTAGCATGGGCATGACCGTGAACACTGGAAAAGAAAAGTTTATGATAATTAAATCCAAAAGGATCACCTACAATACTTTTGTTTATAACAACAATAGCTTGGAGGAAGTGTCTTCATAAAAATATCTTGAATCAATATCCACCACAAGATCAATTAGAACTATAGTGTTGAAAAAGAGATAAATGGAGGGTGGAAAGCTTATTATGGGCTTGAAAAAAATTGTAAATCAGCGCACCTTTGTCTTTGGGATAAAAAAAAAACTCCTCTTTCACACTCTAGTCACTATGGTTATCTTATATGGATGTGAAGTTTGAGGTTGAAATATATCTAGAGAATCTTGGAGAAAGATAGAACAGATCCAAAATAATTTAATCACTTATAATTTCAAAATTAAGGAGAATACACCATATCCTATCCTCCTCATAGAAGGAAGCCTTGTTGCCATTGAGAGCATTGATATGATTAGATACCTAACGTACAAGAATACGATAAACAACATGGATGAAAATAAGCTCCCCAAAATTGCTTCAAACTCTAGCCAAAGCCACCAGCGGCTCAAGCAGGGATGGCATAAAGATGTCAAATCTTAGCTAAATCATTGGGGAATTCAAGAAGAAGTCGTCATGCAAAATATCGATAATATTACAAATACTATCCCTTCTAAATTTAAGGAGAATATGTGGTGTGATAAAGCATTAGTGGACAAAAGTAAATTAAGATACTTCAAGGAGGTGGTCAACCCTAATTTAGAAGATCAAAATTACCTCTTAGTTTTGAGAAGTGCAAAGAAGAAAATCAACATTGCTAAAATAGGAACAAACCTTCACTAGTTACATAGTGAAAGTGGGCACTGGAAAATTCCTAAAACGCCATGGGATGAAATAATCTATCATCTTCTTAAAATATTATTTCCCAATTTAAAAATATTTTCCACGATATAGACCTTCCTAACCTCCTAAGTTATCAAAACTATGGTGATCTTGGAAAGATTCTCTCAATGCTTTTTGAGCATAGAAATACCAATAGTCTTGTTTATATTTATTATCAATATACCACTATCATTCAACAAGAGAAGAGTAAATAAACCATGAACAATGAACAATCAAACACATACACAGTACACCAATAAATTTACGTGGAAACCCAACGCGGGAGAAAACCATGGAATGTTTTTTCTTATATGTCTTTAAGAATTACATTCATTGGAAGCACCAAATTCCTTTGTTCTCCAACTGCAACTAGAAAGAGACTATGACCCCCTATATTTTCAGGCTATAACTTGAGGGAAGCTCCAACTCCCCAATTCTTTGGCTACAACCAGAAGAAGGCTATAACCCCTTATGGTCTCCGGCTACAACCAAAAGTTGGCTACAACCACCTATCATTGCCATGTCCAACTCCCCTGAAATATAAGTGTCAAATGATGAAACCACTACCACACTATCACTATGCGATATACCACTGTAAACCTATACCAATATGTGCCAACACCCTGTAACTAACCTATACCAATAGCCTATAATCAATCATGTACCAGAACTCAACTTGTACCAACAAACACCAATAGGTACATGACCTGTATATGTTGTAGCTCGTATATGTACACTCCATGTATATATTGCAGCATGCATATGTACGCGGCATGTCTATACTGCAACATGTCTACACCTTCAGAAAGCTATGGTTTTCACCTTTTCTGAAACTCAAACACTTTGTTGCCTCTGTCACATCAACCTGCAACCTTCAATTTTGTCCTATCTATAGTTGTGCCCTGTGCATACACCATCTTACATATCCCTTAACCAAGTGCATTTATGTCTCTCTATTCAAGTTCCATACATGTGTGTACAATCATGAAAAAGTGTAATAACCCTGACATGGACTAGACATCAAACACTCATAGATATGTAGCCTCAAACTTCACAAAAAAATTCACAACCAAAATCCCTCAACCATGTACCGCAAAATCCCTCAACACTACAAGATGTACCAATGACAAATATCAGATATACCAGCACAATATTTCTGTAGATATGACTTATGTAGTAAGTGCCATATAGCCAATATCCTCTCTAAGGAAAATCCTCAAACCCCCATAACCATATCTCATGTAGACAACAATATTCCACTACTCATAAAAATAATACAAACCTTTTGAACCTGTAGATAGATCTAATGTACCTGATCATTGTAGACCTTCCTGAGAGCTTGCTTTCAGACTCTAAGAACCTGACACCCTCACCAACTCAAGATTTTATTTCTTTTCCAAATGTACGTGCCCTTTTATACTTCCATCCCACATACGTACATGACCTCTTCCACTGCAGTCAATGTACACTTCAAAAACTAGGGCTTTTCAGTATTTATGCAAATCTGAAGCTTTTGTCGTCAACCCTTGTTTCTACCTCATACTTGTGTAACTTCAGATGTATCAATGAGTACCTGCAATAAACCTTACAGAATAATAGATATTTAATGTGCTCAATAGGTGGTAATAGGATACCCTTTCTCTCTTATTTATACTCTCCAAATAGCTTCCTCTAGGGGTTACCTTCTAACCAACTTAACCCAACTTCCTTCTTTTAGGGATAACCCACTTGTAACCCCTTGTCCACTTATAACCACTTTATCCAAAATATAGTAAACTCTCCACTTCTAGTTTCAACTAATTTATGTTTAGTTATTTTCTTATTGCAACAACTTAACCCATGATTAACTCCTAGTTTCACCCACTTTGACTAGTCAACTTCTTCTAGGGGTTTCTAGAATAATTTGGCTTCTTTGACATTCTAGGGGCTTCTAGATAACTCAAGAGGGTTCTCCAACTTCACAAGTCCATGACTCTCTAACATGAAAGTACATTGATCTTCATGCATTTATTCCTCAAACAATCTTGAGTCCCTAAACCATATTGTTGGGGCTATCGTAATTTTCTACCGAACTTGCTTCAAGGGTTGACATCAATGACAACCAACCCAATTAAACAACAATCTCCCCCTTCAGAATTGATGGCAACACTCTGATGCAATATTGAATCCATATCTCTCATGCTCCCCCTGTGACCATCACTCCACTTGGAAACATGTATTTGTGTTCTCTCTCCAAGCATCTAACTCTCTATCCATGCATCTGGTAAATATATCCCCCCTTGAAATCAATGACAAAGGTGAATTCATGTCAGGGTTGCTCCCCTAACCGAACTGTCCTTGGGGATGCTCCCCTTGACTAAACTCTTCCTGAAATTGCTCCCCCAAACTGAATTGTTCTCTTTATGGTGCTTCCTTATGTAAATATAAGATATATAAGAATAGCATTCAAAAATTAATTTAGGGGAAGAAACTATGCCAAGTTTCGGATGAAGATACTCAAAGGATTCCCTTGGAAGTGGTTTTGTAAATATATCTATAATATGTTAGGATATTTAGACACTTAGAAGTTATTTAAGATCTACTTGGTCTAATGTTTCGTTAGGTAAAAGTGTGTTTCTTAGTGTTTTTATTTAGTATGAATTAGTATGCATTTGTAGTTAGGAAATCTAACGGTCACGATATGTTCTCGACATAGAGTGATCCGACGGTTCATATTCTCCTCAATCTTAACGGTCATTGATCTATGGCTTAACACCCGATTGGTCCATGATCTCTATTTAAAGAGCATGGAGGGTCATTTTTCGATGATCGATTGTGAGAAACTCTCTTGTAAAATCTCTATGTAATCTTTTTCTTTTTCATTAATAAACTGCTCCAAGTGGTTGCGTTGGTTGGGGTTGTGGATGTTTCCTCGTAGGGGTTTTACCATGTCAAAACATGGTGTCTTGATCTTTGATCTGGTTGTGTGAGTGGTTATTGAACGTGATCATCTTCTGTTGGAATACCTGTGTTGTCAAACATGGTATCAGATCCAGTTTGAAGACCCGCTCCTATTGTAGATCGAGATCTTGAAGCTGAGTTTCCTAATATCCATTTTATGCCATTTACATACATTCATGGGATGAGAGGAATATTCCATTGTGTCCAGAGCACTCATTTCATTTAGGAACACTTTTGATTTCACTCGAAAAGGTATATGTTTTCCCAAGATACAGCCATTTCAATCAGATATGGAGGTATAAAGCCTTAATATGCCATTTTTAAATTTTTGCAGAGTATTATTTTGGTTTTTTATTATTTTTTTTTGGTTTTCTACTCTTTTAGATATGCATATTCTCTTTTCCCCACACCCTGTGCGATCTTGGCAAATCATAAATAGATAGGAAAAAGTGCATTTTCGAGGTAAGCTAAACAAGATCTAACCCATGTTGTCATCGAGAAGCGAAAAATCTTTCTTGTGTGAAAAGTGGTTTTTTTAGCATGCTCTCCAAGGTCATCTTCAACAACAACAACACCCCCAATCCTCTTGTTAAACCATTTGGATGTTTTCCTAGACCATTTGGTTAAAAGTTGTCTTATTAAGTAAGAGGTCTTGAGTTCAAGTCTCTCTTTCTGTTATCTTTTTTGAAAAAGTTCATGCTCAATTGTAAAGTGTATTTCACTTCAAGTATAAAAGTGAATCACTATAAGTGGCTTTAATATTTTACTTTAGAGTTATTTATTTTGCATGCGGATTTTCTTTCATAAAGTAACTTCATTGTAAAAGTGATCCCCACTTATTTTTATAAAAGTGGGTCACTTCACAAAGCAACTTACACCACCACGTGGTCCTTTGGTTATTGTTTATGCCTTTTTTAAAAAGGGCATAACTTTCACATCCGAAGTCTATTTTTAGTGCCGTTTTTTTTTTTTTAAATCACCTAATTTTTCGAGATCTTTCCATCGAAATCATCAGTTTCAGTTTTTAAATCTATATTGTCTACATATTTAATATGGATTCTTCAAGTAATATTTTTCTTACTAGCACCAACTACTTCCAATGGAAATCTCATATGGAGGATTTATTAAGAAGTAAAGGCTTGTACCAGATTACTTTGGGAAAGGAAAAAATACCCATTGATGTTGATAAGAAATTCAAATGGGATAATAGGAGTGACAAAGCACGTGGACTAATCAGAATGTCCATCTCTCCTGATTTAAGGTTCCACCTTAAAGAAATTGATGACCCCGATGAAGCTTGGGAAAAGATTGAATCTGTGTTTGGTAAACTCAATATTATTCGAGCACAACAATTAGAAATTCAAGTACTAACTTTCAGTCCAAGTGATTTTTCTTGCATTGGAGACTATCTATCTAAGTTTAAAACAATCAGAATTTTATGTGAAGAGTGTGAGATAAAGATGGAGGAAGAGCGTTGCATATATCTTATTATTTCTAAGCTAGGTAGTGCATATTATGTGTTTGTATCTACCTTTTATTCCATGAGAGAGGCTCTAGGGAAAGCTTATCAAAAACCCACTCTTGAATCCTTTTGTGTTGCTTTGATTAGAAAGGAAGATAATCTTGTACAACTTGGAGTGATCAGCACTACAGGTACCTCCAACAAAGCCTTAGCCACCCAACAGAAAGATAAACCAAATAATCTCAAGAAGCAACATCCTCGCTACAACAACAAACAACATAAGGGTCTCAAACCCACTCAAACAACTTCATCTCCTAATGGTGACAAAGGAAAAAAATATAAAAATAAGAAGATGGACAAACATTGCAACTTTTGCGATAAAGATGGTCATGATTAGCCCAAATGTTTCAAGAAGATGGAATCTTTAGAAGCAACAATGAAGAAGCACAACATCAGTATTGATTCTACTTCTTCTTCTTCATTGCACGGACATGCACTTCCTACTTGTGGTTTCTCCTTCAATACAACTTCTACGTCTTCTTCTAATGAGTGGCTTATTGATTCTGGAGCATCTTATCATATGGCTAAGGATAAAAACATATTTTATGCTCTAAATGACTGTAACACCAAGAAAATATCCGTTGGTGGTGATAGATCTCTTAGTGTTGTGGGATATGGAACAGTGCAAGTAGATGATGGTCATTTCAATGATGTATTATGTGTTCCAAGTATTTCTTTCAACCTTCTATCAGTATATCAAATCACTCATTCAATTGAAGGTAAAACCATAGAGTTTTCACCTTACCAAGTTGTAATCAAGGATCTAAAATATCCTAAGCATGTTCTTGCAACCGGAATTGTTGATGATATTACCAGGTTGTACAATTTTGACAACTTTGGGTCATCATCTTTTTCATTAGTTTTTGTTTCTCATAGAGATGACTTGAGAAAAAATTAGCATGAGTGGTTTGATCATATAAACTATCGCTCATTGCAGCAACTATGTAATCAACAGATGGTGTCTGGTCTTCTTCCTGTTTCATACAGAGATGGTGTTTGTGCCAGTTGTGTTCTCAGAAAACATCATCAAGACAGTTTTGAAAAGCGTGCCTCTTGGCACGCCTCGAGCCCTTTGCATATTGTTCACAATGATTTATGTGGTCGACTTTCTACTCCCTTTTTCTGGGTGCAAGTATTTGTTAACTTTCAGTGATGATTTTTCCAAACGTACTTGGGTTCACTTCTTAAAACTTAAGAGCGAATTTTTTGACAAGTTGTTTTCCTATAAGGACCTTGTAGAAAAGCAATATGGACATCAAATTCAAAGTTTAAGAACAAATAATGGAGGTGAATATGTTAACAATAATTTTACAAGTTATTGAACTACCCAGGGCATCCAAATGCAACACATTGTTCCATATACACCACAACAAAATGGTGTTGCTGAGAGAAAGAACCACACATTAAAAGAAATGGATAATTGTATGATCCAATCTAACAGATTAAATCTAAATTATTGGGCGGAATCCATCAACTGTGCAAATTACATAGTAAATCGCACTCCCACAAAGGCTCTTAAAAGTATAACATCGAAAGAATCTTGGACTAAAATTAAATGATATGTAAGTCACTTCCTTGTATTTGGAAGTATAGCATAGGCTCACATTCCTGATGAGAAAAGGAAAATATTGCAGCCTAAAAGTGAGAAGTGTATATTTGTTGGTTATTTTGAAGATGCCAAAGGTTATAGACTTCTTCAACCACATTGTAATGAAATTATTATTAGAAGAGATTTTAAATTTGATGAAAATCTCTTGGCCTGCGAGCCTAATTCAACGATTATGCCTTCTTCATCCTATGAGCCATCTTTAGTGTTTGTGCCTTCTTATGTTCCTATTCTGGTTTCTTCTTCAGATGATGACAGTGAGGATGAAAATTCACCTCTGCTTGCTCGCCTTCCTCCTTATGAGTCCTTTGAACCTGAACTAGAACTAGCTCCTCCGCTTCCTATATGGGTTCGTTCAACATGAGAAGCAGTTGGTGATCTTGTCAGTGATCCTTCATATTAGCGTCAAACACGTGCATAGTTCCAACGAGCCTCTTCTCTTATGGCTCACGTTTCAGAGACTCGTGATCCAAAGACATTTGCAGAAGCTTCAGATCATCCAGATTGGGATACAATAATGAATGAAGAGTATCGTTCTTTAATGGAAAACAATACTTGGGATCTTGTACCTCTACCAAAAGGAATAAAACTTGTCATATGAAAATGGGTCTACATAACTAAGTATGCATCCAATGGAAGTGTTGAAAGACACAAAGCTCGGTTAGTTGCCAAAGTATTTTCCCAAGTTGAAGGAATTGACTATAATGAAATATTTTCCCTTGTAGCCAAAATGAATTCCATGCGCCTTGTTCTTTCCCTTACTGCCTCACATAAATGGGAGGTCCATCAGATGGATGTTAAATCTGCCTTCTTGCATGGAGGTTTGCAAGAATAAATATACATGGAACAACCTCCTCGCTATGTCCAAAATGATTGTAGCCTTGCTTGTCTCCTTAAGAAATCTCTTTATGGTCTTAAGCAAGCTCCCTGAGCTTGGTATGCCAAAATGGACAACTTTCTTATTGACATCATATTCACTAGATGTCATTTTGATCCTAATGCCTATACCAAGAAAGTAGGAAGTCGTATCATCATTCTTTTCCTTTATGTTGATGACCTTATGCTTACTAGTAGTGACTCAAAAATTTTAAACCATGTGAAAACCATCCTTAAGAATAAATTTGAAATGATAGACTTAGAATTTTTTCACTGTTTCCTTGGCCTCCAAGTTTTGCAAACAAATGAAGAGATTTTTCTTTCCTAGTCTAAGTATGCTTGTGACCTTCTTCATCACTTTCACATGGACGATTGTAAACCATCCCCTTATCCCTTCCAGTCTGAAGTCAATATTACTGCCACCTACACTTCTCCCAAAGTTGATGCCACCTTGTACCGTCAGTTAGTTGGTAGCCTCTTATAATTGACTCATACCCATCCTGATCTTTCCTTTGTTGTTTTTATTGTTGCTCGGTATATGAAAACACCCCATAAAATCCATTGGAAAAGTAGCTAAAAGGATACTTCGATGTGTCCATGGTACAGTTCAGTTCAGGGGGGGCTCCTTTATTGGTTGGTTTCACTGATTAGGATTGGGTCGGTGACCTTGATGATCGAAAGTATAGTGCAGGTTATGTTTTCATCCTTGGTTCAAGACCTGTCACTTAGGCCTGTAAGAAACAACAGGCTATTGCACTTTCTTCAGCAGAAGCATAGTATCGAGCCACAGTAAATGCAATTCAGGAAGCCTTGTGGCTTCGACAGATCCTTTCAGAGTTTGGATTCCAGTAGAAACATCTTACCAGCCTTTGGTGCGATAATCAAAATTCCATGAATCTCACCAAATACCCAGTTCAACATCATCGCAACAAACACATCAAGCTACACATGCACTTCATCAGAAATCTCATTCATGATTAAGTTATTGAAGTACTCTTTTTCCCTATAGAATATCAAGTTGCAGACATTTTCACAAAGTCTCTTACATAAGCGAAGTTTTCCAAACTTCGATCTATGTTAGGAGTTCATGAAGTTGTCATCAAGGGGGGATAGTCTCTAATGCCTCCTTCCTTATCCTATTGTGTCAATATTGTAAATCCTTCAATCCTATCCCAATTTGTTCTTTAAGGGGGGATGTTAGGATATTTAGACACTTAGGAGTTAGTTAAGATATACTTGGTATAATGTGTCGTTAGGTAAAAGTGTGTTTCTTAGTGTGTTTCTTTAGTATGCATTATTATTCATTTGTAGTTAGGAAATACGACAATCACGATATGTTCCTGACATAGAGTGATTCGACGATTCATATTCTCCTCGATCTCAATGGCCATTAATTTGTGGCTTAACACCCGATTGGTCCATGATCTCTATTTAAAGATCATGGAGCTTCATTTGTCGATGATCGATTGTGAGAAACTCTCTTGTAAAATCTCTTTGTAATATTTTTCTTTTGCATTAATAAACTTCTCCAAGTGGTTGTGTTGGATGGGGCCATGGATGTTTCTCCGTAGGGGTTTTACCACGTCAAAAAATTGGTGTGTTGATATTTGATCTGGTTGTATGAGTGGTTACTGAAGGTGTTTGTCCTCTGTTGGAATACCTATGTTGTCGAACACAATTTTTTATTTGGTGCCAACATACTCAACTCAAATTTTCTTCTCTGCAACTTGTTCCCGTAGAAAATGATACTTGATTGGAATGTTCTTCATCTTGGAATGCATCACTGGATTCTTACATTATGAACTTCTTTAGCATTTCTCTAATATAATTGGTTTGAAAAATAAAAATGCCTTGATTTTTTTGACATATTTGAAGACCAAAAAAGAAGGATAGTTCTCCAAGTAATGACATTCCAAATTCATTCTAGATATCCTTTGCAAATTTTTGGCTCATCCTGTCATCATCACTTCCAAAAATAATATCATCAACATAAAATTCAATTAATAAAATACTATCTTGAGTTACCTTTATGTAGAGGTTGTTGTTTGCATTTTCTTTCCTGAACCCTTGTTATTGTAGATATTTGTCCAATCGAATACCATGCTCTGGGGGCTTGTTTGAGACCATACAAGGCCTTCTTAAACCTACAAACATAATTTTCATTCTATGACAACTAAAATCCTTCTGGTTGCTCAATGTAGACTTCTTCTTATAGTTACCCATTCAGAAAGGTTGGTTTCATGTCCATCTGATACACTTTAATATTCTTGGAGCATGCATTAGCTAGGATCAATCTGATTGCTTTCATTCTGGAAAATGGGGAAAACATCTCTTCAAAGTCGATACCTTCAACCTGTGTGTATCCTTTACATACCAATATAGCTTTGTTCCTAGTAACATGTTTTTCTTCATTCAATTTATTTTTGAAGACCCACTTTGTGTCGATCACATTATTGTACCTTGGCCTTCGAACCAATTCCCAAGTTTATTCTCTATCTAATCCAACTCTTCATCCATGGATTTTATCCAGAATTCATCCTTGTTGGCTTCTTCAAAACTACTTGGCTCAATCGAAGATAAGAGTGCTAGGTGTAGTTGTTCTGTTGAATGAATTCTTCTTCTAGTCTCAACACTTACATCTTTGTTCCCGATAATCTAATATGATGGATGATTCTTTTGTATTCATTTTCTAGGTGTCTTTGTAGGTACTTGAAGATATTGTTGTTCTTGCTCTTATGCTTCTAAATTCTCTTCTTCATCTTCCCCTTATGCTACTTCTTCTTCCTTTGCTTCTTCTTCATGAACATGTTCCATTGACTCATTTTATTCTTCCTTTATTTTTCATCCACCTATCTCATTAACTGTCACATTGATGCTTTCCACAACTTTCTTAAGCCTCACATTGAAACATTTGTATTATTTTCTTGTTCTTGAGTATCCAACAAGTATTCCTTTGTCCACACGAGAATCAAGCTTTCCAATTTTTCCATCTTCTCTCTTGATGTAGTATTTTCTTCCAAAAAATCTAAAGTGCTTCACATTCATTGGTCTTCCTTTCCATAGCTCGTAGGGAGTTTTATCACTATTGTTTATGAGAATTACTCTGTTTTGAATATGAATTGTTGTATGCATTGCATGTGCCCAAAATACATATGTCAACTTGGAATCCATTAACATAGTTCAAGCCATTTCTTGTAATGTCTTGTTCTTCCTTTCGACAAATCCATTATGTTGAGGTGTCCTAGCAACATAAAATTGTCTTTTTATTCTATGCTTTCTTTAGAAATCCATAAATTCCTTTGAAGTAAATTCTCTTCCATTATCATATCTCAAACATTTGATTTTTGAATCCATTTCATTTTCAACCATTTCCTTTTATATTTTGAAGTTATCAAATGCTTCTAACTTCTTCCTGAGAAAAAAAACTACAATCATCCTTGTATAATCATCAACCAATAACATAAAGTATTGCTCACCTTTTAAACCCTTTGTTCTAGTTGGTCCAACTAGACCAGTATGCACAATTTCCAGCAGTTTTGTTATGGAGTATTCTTTTGATTTGAACTTGGTCTTTGTTTGTTTTCCTTGTTGACAATGCTTGCATAAGGTGTTGGTTGGCTTCGTGATTTGGGGAATTTCTCTGACTGCTTCCTTTTTGTTGACTTTGACAAGGTTTTCAAATTTTATATAACCCATTCTTATTTTCCATAGACAAACTTCATCTTCATTTCCCAGACAACACTTTTCATTTCCAGTTTCACTTAAAACATATATGTTGCTTGAAGTTCCTACAGTTGTTGCAACCAATCTACATGAACCTGTTTTTCTTATCTCGCACTTCTGTGAATCAAACACAAATTTGTGACCTTGGTCACACATTTGACTTACACTTAGAATATTATGTTTCATATCTTCCACTAGTAGAACATTTTCTGCCTTGGTATCCTTGTTTCCAATTGTGATTGTGTCTCTTCCAACAATTCTAGTTGAGTCGTCATTTCTAAAGAAGATTGGTCCATCTCTTTCCTTTCTCAAGGTTAGAAACTTGTTCTCATCACCTGTCATGTGCTTTGAGCAGCCACTGTCAACATACCAACCAAGTTTCTTGTGTTTATCTTGTAGAGTGAGTGTGCATTCTTCATTGTTATATCGATTTTTCTTTCGTATACATATTCTCTGTCGAGGTTCATGTTTGTGATTGTTGTGATTTTGTTGTGATTCTCTAGGAGTAACTGTCATTCTACAATCTTTGGCCATGTGTCCATAGTTGTTGCACTTATGTCATTCCACTTCATTTCTCAAGGATTCAAACTTGTTGTAGCTTCTTATCTGTGTTTCACTAGGTCTTGTTGGATAACCATTTTGTGCATGACTTTCATAGTTGTTCCTGTTTCTTCTATTTTCTCTGCAATTTGCAGATTTATGTCCAAAATTGTTAGATGAATAACATAACCCAAAGAAGATAGTTTGATACATGGGAGTTGAATATATTTTGAAATGAGTTACTATTTTGAATCATTCTTCTTCTTGAGGCCTTCTTGTTTCTGATTGTCGTTGATTTTGAAATCTGAATCTTCTGGGTGGAAGAGTGTCCTTGTAATATTCCTTGTAAAGCTTCTTGTCTCCTCTGATTGTCTCTGGATAGATTCTTAGATATGTTTCTTGATTTTTTTGTTTGGAGATTGATCTTTTTTTTGTCTAATTGTATCCAAGTCTGGACTTGTCATGATTTGGCCTTTGACTACTAATAATATCGTCTAAAACTTTTGAGTTTTTCTGCATGTTTTTCTTTTGAAGATCTTTTCTCAATGTGACAATCTTTGCTTCCAAACTTCCAATGATTATGTATCTTTCGTTTAACCGTTCTTTGAGTTCTTATTCAATTATATTTCCTTCTTCAACATGAATTTTTAATTTAGTGATCATCTTCTCTAGTTCTTTAGAGTTGGAATTTTGAGTTTCCTCTTTTCTTTTTAGTTCCGCCTGAAGTGACTTGTTTTTCTTTGTTTCTCTTTTTATAACTTCTATAGCACTCAACAGTTCTTCTCTGTATTCAACTTCTACCTCTTTGAATTCTTCTTCAGTTCCTTCTTCATCGGAATTTCCTATTGCCATGATTAGAACCCTTTATGTATCACTTTCATTGTCTTTATCTTCGTCTAATGAGATGTTGTCTTCTTTAGTGAAAAAGATTTTCTTGAAAAAATTGTTTTTGGTTTTTTTGTCTTTGTATACTTGTTTTCTATTTGAGTCATCTTCTTCATTTATTTTCTTTTTATTATGGGTACATTTGTTAACGAATTGACCAATATCATCCCAATAAAAACAAATCAATGAAATTTTACCTTTGTATTTTCCACCAGCTCCCTTTTTCAATCGTCAGACAAAGTTGGCTACTTCTTCATTGTCTTCTGAGATGTCACTATTGTTGTTGTCTAACTTTGCATGTTGATTTCCCCTTTTCTTTGAATTCTTGGAAGATTTGAATGTTTCTTATTTTGTAACTCGATTCTCCTGTTCAATTCTCATTTCATATGATGTGAATATTCCATGTAGCTCATCCATGCTTATTGAATCCAAATATGTTCTTTCTTCTAGTGTTGAGATATTAGGATCATATCTCATTGGAAGAGGTATTAGTAACTTTTGAACAATTATGGATTCATCAACTTCTTCTCCCAATCCTCTAATTGCATTCATTGTTTCATCAAATCGCAAAAACTAAGCTACACTATTCTCATATTCCTTCATATTCAGTTGTTCAAATTGACCTCTATAAGTTTAAATCTTTTATAAATTGACTTTTGCATCTCCTTCATATACATTATGAAGTTTTTCTGAAATCTCCTTTGTGGATTTGTAATGCATAACTTTAACATATACTGAATGAACCAGAGCATTCATGAGTGCATTTTTGGATTTTGAATTATTTAGGTTGGGTTTCCTTCCATTGTCATTTGTTGGAGGAACTATTGGTTCTTTATATCCATTTACTATTGATTGCCAGACTTCAAATCCTTGTGCTTGCATATATGTTTTCATCCTTCTTCTCCAGAATGCATAGTTTTTTCCATCAAATTGTGGTATTCCATTTTTATACATATTGTTGCTCTCCATGATCTACCTTTCAGTGGTTAAACTGATTTCTAAAGGAACCTACTCTGATACCAATTTTTGGATTACTGAGAGGGGGGGTGAATCAATAATGGAGATTTTTAATCCATTTAACCACAATATATAAGTGTTGTTTATCTTTATGATCAATATACCATTATCATTCAACAAGATCAGAGTAAATAAACCATGAAAAATAAACAATCATACACATACACAGTACACCATTATTTTTATGTGGAAACCCAATGCGGGGGAAAACCACATAATCGTTTTTCTTATATGCCTTTAATAATTACATTCATTGGAAGCACCAACTTATTTTGTTCTCCAACTACAACTGGAACGAGGCTATGACCCCCTATATTTTCATGCTACAACTTGAGGGAAGCTCCAACTCCCCAATTCTCTAGATACAACTAGAAGAATGCTACAACCCCCTATGTTCTCCGGCTACAACCGAAAGGTGGCTACAACCACCTATCCTTGCCCCGTCCAACCACCCTGAAATATAAGTGTCAAATGATGAAACGACTGCTACACTATCACTGTGAGGTATACCACTATAAACCTATACCAATCTATGCCAACACCCTGTAACCAACTTGTACCAATAACCTGTAATCAATCATGTACTAGAAGTCAGTTTGTACCAACAAACACCAACATGTACGTGACCTGTATATGTTGTAGCTCACGTATGTACGCTCCATATATATACTGCAACATGCATATGTACACGGCTTGTCTATACTGCAGTCTGCATACACCTTCAGAAATCTAGGGTTTTCACATTTTATGAAACTCAAACACTTTGTTGCCTCGGTCACATCAACCTACAACCTATCACTGTGTCCTATCTGTATCTATGCCTTGTGCATACACCATCTTACATATCCCTTAACCAAGTGCATATGTGTCTCTCTAATCAAGTGTCATACATGTGTGTACAATCATGAACAAGTGTATTAACCATGACATGGACTAGACATCAAACCCTCATCGATATGCAGCCTCAAACTTCACAAAAAACATTACAAACAACTTCACAACCACTTCACAACCAAAATCCCTCAACCATGTACCAGAAAATCCCTCAACACTAACAAGATGTACCAATGATAAATATAATATATTCATGCACTGTATTTACGTAGATATGACTTATACAGTAAGTGTCATACAATCAATAGCATCTATAAGGAAAATCCTCAAACCCTCATAACCATATCTCATGTAGACAATAATATCCAACTACTCATAAAAATAAGACATACCTTTTAAACTTGTAGATAGATCTGTTGTACCTGATCACTGTAGATCTTCCTTTCTGGGAGCTTGCTTTCAGACTATGAGAACCTGACACCCTCATCAACTCAATATTTCATTGGTTTTATAACTATACATGCCATTTTATACTAGCATCCTGCATACGTACTCGACCTCTTCCACTGTAACCTATGTATACCTCAAGAACTAGGTTTTTCACTATTTCTGCAACTTAGAAACTTTCATCGTCAACCCTTCTTGTTACCTTAGACTTGTGTAACTTCAGATGTATCAATGATTACCTACAATAAACCTTACATAATAAAATATATTCAATGTGCTCAATAGGTGCTAATAGGAGACCCTTGCTCTCTTATGTATACTCTCCAAGTAGCTTCCTCTAGGGGTTACCTTCTAACCAACTTAACCCAACTTCCTTATTTTAGGGCTAACCCACTTCTAACCATTTGTCCACTTACAACCACTTTATCCATAAATAATAAACTCTCCACTTCTAGTTGCAACTAAATTATTTTTAATTATTTTCTTATTGCAACAACTTAACCCATGATTAACTCCTAGCTTCACCCACTTTGACTAGTCAACTTCTTCTAGGGATTTCTAGAATAATTTGGTTTCTTTGACCTTCTAGGGGCTTCTAGATAACTCAAGAGGGTTTTCCAAGTTCACAAGGCCATAACTCTCTAACCGTGAGGAGTTATGTGACGTTCCACATATCATCAGAAATGGCATCACATTTACTATCCATAGAGAATAGTCTTACCTGCAATCACATTGATCTTCATACCTTTATACCTCAAACAATATTGAGTCCCTAAACTATATTGTTGGGGCTACCGATATTTTCTACCAGACTTGCTTCAAGGGTTGACATCAATGACAACCAACCTAATTAAACAACATCATCATCAATGCACACAAAGGTAAATTCAAGATCTCATTGGTAAGTGTTAACTGAGCCAAAATGTTGATAAGTGCTAGTAGAAAATTTGTATTTTTTTTCTTAAGAGAGAATCATCCATGGGGATCAATGTTTTTTTTAAGCGAAATTTTTCCAATTTGACTAAATTGTAAATTTTTGAAAGAAAATATAGCCAAATTGCTTCCTATATTAATTAAAAATAAAAATGTTGTAACCTAATTTATGATAATAATTATCTATATATTTATAAGTTTCACCTAGAAATAAACTTTTCCATGAATATATAATTGACTTCCTTAACTTTTTTCGCCAAATCCATGATTGTTCATTATAAAGTTTAGGGAATATTTGCTACATATAATATTTTAGGTAGTTATTGATACTCTTGGGAATGCCATGAACTTATATTTGAAATCATATAACTATATTTGTATGAGACAACATTTTTTAATACTTTTTTTGTTCACTTATTCCAACATATATATGGTATACCATGTTGTATATATGGTTTTCATATTTGATTTTTTTAGCAAGTTGAAGAAAATGTTTTATGTATTCCTAATGATAGTTTCCAATGACATTGTTTTTGGTTGTAAGTTTTCTAAAATTTCTATGAAAGGTTTATTTTGCTCTAGGTGTTTTAATATGGAATTTATTATTATTATTATTATTATTATTATTATTATTTGTAAGTGATGCACAAGTGGCACTCATGTATTGGCGTTTTTGCCTAATTTTCAAGGTAGTAAAAAAATATCAATGGGTTATCATCTAAGATAAATGATATGTGTTTTTTTAATAAATATGATTTGATTTCCAAATAGTTTGATAAGTTATAACATATATAAGGTGGGAAAAAAACATTGGTGGGGATGAGTTAGTAGGAGTAAAGCATCCTTGGAGGGATGCACCAAGGACTAGAAACATCAGTTGGGGGAGTTGTTACAATCATATAGAGAACTTTTCTAGGAGCCTACAGGATTACCACCTAAGAGAAAGTGGAGCATGCGATACAATTGTTTCTTTCCTCCCCATTACCAAATATTGGTTTATATAGATAGTCTATTCTAGAAGTAGATGAAGTGAAGAAATAGTTGTAGTAGCTACTGAAGAAGGGAGTAATTCGACCAAGCACCTTGCCTTGTAGGTGAATGATTATCATAGTACCCAAAAAGGATGGGACTTGGAAAATGTGTATAGACTATAGAGATTTGAACAAGATCACACTCAATAATCAGTACCCTCTACCCAAGATTGATGATTTGTTAGATCAGTTGCAACATACCAAGTACTTCACCAAGTTGGATCTCAAATTGGGATACCACTCAGTACATGTTAAAGAAGAAGAGAGCTAGAATATCACCTTCAAGAAAAGGCGAGGTTTGTATCAATGGTTGGTCATGCCTTTTGGTTTATGTAATGCAGCCGCTACATTTATGTGATTGATGGATGATGTATTGCATCCCTATTTAGATTCATTTGTAATAGTGTATTTGGATGGCATAGTGGTTTATATCTCTACCTAAGAAGAGCACATGTGCAAGTGTTTGAGACTCTAAAAAAACATTATATATTAGCTAACCTAAAGAAATGTGAGTTTTCTCATAAGTTATTGTTGTATTTGGGGTACATGATTGGTGGAGGGGAACTCAAGGTAGATCTTGTGAAGATGGAGGCCATCCTCAAGGGGGCAGTTCCTAGTAATTTCATTGAAGTTAGGAAATTTGTTGGGGTAGCACAATACCTACAAAAGTTCATAACATTCTTTCCAGTGATAGTTGCACCACTCCATTTAATAATATCTAGTGGTAGTTTACAGTGGGGAAAGAATCAAAAGAAAGCTTCCAATGAGTTTAAATGAAAGATTAATCAAGCACCAGTTCTTGCATTACCTAACTTTTTTAAACCTTTCAAAGTGGATATTTTATGAGAATGGTCTTTTTTGGGCTCCGTTTTTATCATAATTCTCCGCCCAATAAAGTGAATATTTCTATAATAATTTGTGTCCATCTATACCATAAAACATCATTAACCATCATATTCACAATTATACATCCTATGTAGTTAATACGTCATTTTTCTATATTTTAGTGATTAGAGATGATTATATCATAGTTTTGTTTACGATGGCTCATGCTAAGAATTAGTGTAGATCAAGTCTCTTCTCCAAGTGATCTTCAACATTCAAAGTGTTCTTACATTTGTACTGATACTCGTCAAGCTCCATTTCATATATACAAACTCAAACACAAGCCATAGTTGTAAATATGAAAGGGTATACAAAATTGAGGTAAGAATGTGTTTTTGACATCTTTTTAATTTATTAAATATACGGGAACAACACTAAATATAATTACTCTTAAGCATACCCTCATTTCTTATGATTATGCTTTCCATTTCCCACAACCAAACCTTATCTATAATTACCATTGATCATTCATTTTACCATTAATTACTCACGCCAATTTATATTCTTTTTCACCATATTTGTATTCCCGAGACCAAGTTTCTAAAACACCTTTTGTTAAGCTTAAAAATAATTATTCACTTTATCATTAATTAATCATGTCCATTTATCCACCACATTTATATTCCCAAAATACCTTTTAAGCTTAAAGAGATAAAAAAATACTAATTTCGTAAGTCTTTAATGAATTAGTTAGAATGCCTTGAATACGTTTGGATAATGATGTTTTGTGCTAGCTATATATTTTCGATACCAGCTATATATATTTCCGGTACCCATATCTCCATGAATCCAATACTAAATATACCAAGTGGGTTTTTATATCTCCGTTGTTGCCCATTTAAATTTTGGTCACTTGTTATTTATATTTTCGTTACTTGTTGAACTGTTAATACAAGTGTTTTTATTTGCGTTCATATATAAATATTGTGTTAAATATTCATTGTTATGTGATGTAAATTTCGTTTGCATAAGTTTCTTGTATTTTGTACATAAACCTTTACGTGTTTAATTTGTTTATTGATTTGTTGTTGTCTCATGTGGGTTTTATTCTGGTCAATATCAATGTATTGTGTTATATATTCATGTTGTGTAAGTTTCTTGTACATGAACCATTACATGTTCTTATTGTTATCGTTATGTTGATTATGTATCATATATTTGTTGGTTGTTTCCATGTCGTTCTGACTATTGTATATATTGTTTTGTGTTGTGATTATACGTATTGTTTTCCATTGACTTTGATGTATTATTTATTATATTTTTTTGTTATATAATTGTTATATGTTTGTTATATATTTGTTTTAATGTCATTTTATATATGGTGTTATATTAGTCTATTATTCTATTGCTTTGTTAATTGTATATTGTGTGTATTGTTAGTGTTAAGTTAGATATTGGTTTATATATATATATATATATATATATATATATATATATATATATTGTTATGTTGTTATATTATTATTATAGGTTGTTCTTTGTGTAGTGTCATTGTTATTGGTTTATTGTTTCATTGGATCCACTGTGTATTCCTCGTGGCCATGGTTGCTACTTTATATATCACATGGATCCACTGTGTATTGTTCGTGTCCATGGAAATTAGTCATACTTTCATATATTGCATGGATTCGCAGTGTACTTGATTTGGAAGCCATGCTTACATCACTCCCGCACATGGGTATGCGCGACTTGGGAAGATAATACTCTTACTTGATATATGTTGATGAATTATGTTCTTGGATCAATTGTTCATGAACCTTCATTGGCTCTAATTCATTGCATCCTCACTTCTCAGAGTTATAATGTATTTCAGCCATCAGTTTCCCTTCTGACCTCACACATTAGGGGGCATTTTTTATACCACAATTTGCCACATCATTTTCATTTGTGAGATGGCTTAGTCCTTTTCCCTAGCTTGCAAATATAAATCCCATCGTCCTCCATAAAACTCATCTAAAAAAAACATTTTTGTTTCCATCCACGGGTCAGCTGTGTGCAAACCGTGAATGTCCGCGCCTTGCTAGTTTGCAACTCGCGGATGCCCTCAAAAAATATGGAAAAATAAAATATTCCACATTTTCAGGAAGGTTTTTCAGTTGGGTTCATTCCCAAACTCCCCTTGTCCCGTAAACAACGAAATTCAACCACCTCACCCCCTTGAGGATGGTATAAAGACACTTTTGAGGAAATGGATGAGGAGGACAACCTAGGTGTAAGATTATGCCGATGAATTCGCAAGCTTCCTTTTTTTCCTTGATCCATCCCCTTGATCTGGAACTTTTTTTCCAACATTCCTTCTTCTCTCTTATATGGTGGTAGGGCATGTTACTATCCCTTTTGGGTCATCCAAGGAAGCTTCATCTTGCTAATTTGATGCTTGAAGGACCAATGGAGGAACCTGGGTGGTTGGCTTCGAGGCAGTGTCGATGGTTAGAGTCAGGTTGTAACTACCTACTTATATTGTTTTCAATAAAATAGTTCTCTTTACCTCCACACATGTGTAAATTGATTTAAATATGTTGATATATTTAGTCCTCAATAACTTGCAAAGTGGTAAACAAGAGAGAATCAGAACTAGAACCCAAATCATAATGTACAGAAGATATCAGCCGAGAAATGCAATGAAGGACCGAGAATAGCAGCTATTACGTGCGGAGGAACTAGAACAGGGGTTGGTGCGATGAATGGAGGGAAGCATACTAAGAAATGGGTAAGGAAATCAGCAGGACCTATGTCGACATTTGAACCTCAGCAAGAAAGGGAGACATGTCAAAGGGAAGAAAAAGAGACACTGGGACTATATTGGGTAACGTCAACATCATTCGCGCCTCCTATATTTGATCGTGTTATGCCAAAGAGGCCACTTGAGAAGAAAAGTACTCTAAGAAAATTTCTCAGAAGTTGAATAGAATTAATGAAAGATGATATTGAATTGAATGCATTATGTGAAATGATTGATCATCGCATACAAAAAAGGGAGGTTACTGCCACACAGAGGGTAGTGAATCAAGTACTTCGTAAAAAGAGGACCAACAGAGAATTTATATTAAGTGCGCATATTGGGGAATATGATGTGGATAACGTTATTTTAGACTTGGGATGTGATGTCAATGTACTAACAAAGAGGACATGGGAAATGATGGGGAAACCCAAGTTGATTTGGTCTCCTGTCCAGCTAAGATTGGAAAACCAGCACAAGATAGTACCAACTGGATGATTGACGGGAGTACCTGTAAATACATATGGGGTGTGCAGTGTAGCATATTTATAAGTCATCGATATTATGGATTATATTCATCATATACAACACTAATGGGTTTAGAATGGGAGTTTGACAATCACACGGTCATTAATTTGAAAAGGAGGGAAATGATATTTGAGGTAGGGGACTTGAAGGTGACTGCACCATTGGATCCGACAAAAGGAAAGAGGTATATAGAGCTAGCGAGAGGGAACAAAATTGACAATTTGTATAACATGACTGCGTGGATGGATAACTATGTTAACCTCGTTGCAGATGGTGTGCTAAGTTAGAGAAGCATTAGCTTGTGTGTGTCAGATTCATAGGAAGGTCTGGAACATTGGCAGCAGAGGATGCATGAAGTATCAACTAGGTGACGTGCACGCTTAACTCGATCATTGTGATGAATTGGAATGGAGTTATGTGATTCACCCAACAATGATGGATTAACTGATATAAGATTGTTTGTAAATGTGTTTGAGTTGAAGGTACTCGAGCAAAAAACATTTTTGGCACTAGATGTGGTCTTGAAATCTACTCCATCTAAATGATGGGGTGCACACAAAGAGGGAATGAAAGATTAGTCTCAGTGTAGAATACTAATGCAAGTGAGATTTGGTACTAAGGTGGAGAATATTGTGTAGAAGTATAAATGCATAAGTGACCCAAAAAATCATATTAGGAAGTGAAGAAACCCATGGGGATCGATACCGAAGAAGGAATGGACGCACAAGTTTATACATACACTGTATACAATTCCTAAGAATCCATACTTGGAACTAGAAATGCACAGAGAAGCAACAAACTGGGATGAGTTGACTAAGAGGTTCAAGTTAACATTTAATTTCGAACATGAATCTCCATTAGTAAATGCATCCCTATAGGTCATTTGAACCAAGATATTTTCAGAAGAAGGGCCAATGGAGGTGGTACCTATGTGTAGTGCACACAGAGCTTCTATGACTATCCATGAATTACTGGAATGTTACAATGTTTCTAGAGAAGAAAATTATGAGTAAGATCCAAGGAATGTGCAAGTGGCTAAAATTGAGGGGGATCATGCAGTAGAAGGTCCATCGCTTGAATCTACTAGGTATATACAACCAATAAATACATGAAAGGTGAATATTGGGACAAAGGAAAACCCAAAGTTTGGGCAGATAGGTGACTATTGAATTGTTGAAACTGTGAAGAAGATTGCAAATTTATTGTGAGTATTGGGATCTATTCCCACCTACATTCTCAAAGATGAAGGGGATAACAAGTGAGTTAGGAGAAATGAAGATCCCTTTGAAACTCGGTGCTAAGCCAGTGAGATAGAGACCCTACAAGTTAAATCCAAAGTATAAAGAGAAGGTGAAAGCATATATAGACCAAATTTTGGAAGCATGAATTATTGAACCAGTGTTGAAATCAGAATGGACAAGTCCAATGGTGGTATAGGATAAGAAAACAAGAGGAATTAGGATTTGTATAAACCTGAGGAATCTAAATGATTCATGTCTTCGTGATCCATTTCCAACACCTTTCATAGATGAAGTGTTGGTGAATGTAGGAGGGAAGGAGACATATTCTTTCACGGATGACTTCTCAGGATATCACTAGATAAGGATTGCGTAGGAAGACAGACATAAGACTACTTTTGCAATAGAGTGGGGACGTTATCAATACACAATGATGCCCTTTGGACTGAAGAATGCACCTGCAGTGTTTTCAAGAGTTGTTGTTGCAGGTTTTAAGGAATTTATTCATAAGTTCCTTGAAGTGTACTTAGATGATTAGACTGTGTTTAGCCTACTGAAGGAACACATAGAAGTACTCAGGATAATGTTGGATAGATGTAGACATTGTCAGATTTCACTGAACTTGAAGAAATGTATGTTATGTGCACCTTTTGGAATTTTTTTGGGCCATGTGGTATGCAAGCAGGGCTTATTAGTGGATCCTGTCAAGATTGCAATGATTTTAGATTTACAACTACCCACATTAGTCAGACAATTGAGAGCAACTTTGGTTCATACAGGATATTACAGGAAGTTCATTAACGGTTATGCACAGATTACAACACCTATAGAGAAGTTGTTGAATAAGGAAGCTAAGTTCCGGTGGAATGAGGATTGTCATAAGGGTTTGGATACATTGAAGGAGAAATTGGTGACCGCGTCAATTTTGATCTTCCCAGATTGGAAGAAGGAGTTCCATGTCCATGTGGATGCGTCATCCATAACTTTGGGCGCAGTACTATCTCAACTAGGGGAAGGAGACATAGACCACCCAATTTATCTTGCAAGCAAGAAATTGTCAATAGCATAAAAGAACTACACTACCACATAATGAAAAGGATTGGAAATGGTATATGCACTATAGAAGTTTAGACATTACTTGTTGGGTTCTCACTTTAATATGTATACAGACCATTCTGCACTAAGATACTTAGTGAACAAGCCAGTGTTGGGAGGAAGAATATGCATATGGTTGTTGTTGTTCCAGGAATATGATTTTGAGGTTGTTGTGAAACCAGGGATGTTAAATGCACGACCAGATCACTTATCACGCATACTCTCAGGAGAAGATGCAGGGAAACTAGATGACAACTTGACGGATGCACACTTATTTGTAATTAAAATGGTGGATGATTACTTTGCAAACATTGTGCATTTTCTAAGTACATGAATGGCCCCATCAAACATGATACTTGCGTAGAAGAAAAAATTAGTGGTTAAAGAAGCATACTATCGGTTAATTACAAGGAACTTATACAAGTTAGGTGCAGATGGAATATTGAGACAATGTGTGTTAGATCATGAAAGGCCAATGATACTCTCAGAAGCACATGAAGGAATCGCAGAAGGACATTACGCATGTAAAGAAACCACGTAGAATATTTTGTGCACAGGGCTTTGGTGGCCCACACTTCATAAGGATGCTAAAGAATATTGTTATGCATGTGATGTTTGTCAAGGGTGGGAAATCCATCCAGAAGGGATGAGATGCCTTTACACCCACAAGTTACCTTGCAAGCATTTGATAAATGGGAAATAGATTTTGTTGGACTGATCAACCCACCAGCTAGAAGATCAAGCGCTAGGTACATAATCACTGTGACAAATTATTTGACCAGATGGGCAGAAGCAACACCAATCATAGACTGCACTGCGGAGACTATTGTGAGGTTTCTATTTGAGAATGTATTTACATGATTTGGATTCTCGCGCATTCTACTCAGTGATCAAGAAACACACTTCCTAAATACAACAATTGCAACATTGATTGAGAAATTTCAAATTCATCACCAGAGAGCATGTTGTATCACCCTCATGCCAATGGGACAGTAGAAGATTTTAATAAAATTATGGAGAATGCTTTGAAAAAGTTTTTCAATGTAGAAAGAGATGATTGGAACTTAAGGGTTCTTGTAGTATTATGGGCATACAAGACTGCAAGTAAAAACTTGACAACACAGACACCTTTTAGGTTGGTTTATGGGAAAGAAGTAGTAATACCATTGGATTTTATTGTTCCTAGCCTATGGATTGCAGCGATTACTGATCTTTCATATTCTAGTGCAGCAGAGGAGCAATTATCACAGTTGGTACAACTTGAGGAAGATCGATTTGTCACAGGTTTCTACCAGCAAGTTCAAAAGGCGAGGCAAGAGGCATGGCACGATAGACATATTAAACAAAAAAAGTTTCAATTGGGGGACTTAGTCTTACTATACGACAGTAAGTTCATGCAGCATCTAGGAAATTTTCAAATGCATTGGTTAGGAACATATGTGATTAAGCATGTGACAGAGGTAGGAGTTGTGTAGTTAGAAACACTGAATGGAAAAGTCCTCAGAGGAATGGTGAATGGCAGTCAGATGAAAATTTATAAGGACAACCTACTTACTACGCACTAGTCTGACATGCGCAAGAACCTTTGTATTACACTAGTGTATTATAGTAGGCAAAAGAAAAAGAAAAAGTAGAAAAAGGGAAAAAGAGAAAAGAGACCAAAGGTAAGATAATAAGAAGTAAGGGAGATACAATGACAAGAACCGCGCAAAAAACGTGAGTGTTGCATAGACACAAGAAACAATGTAGAAACAATTAAGGTATGCACAAAAGAAACATGTTGAACAAGACGTATTGACCGTTAAAGGCATTAAAGGGGAAAAAATGACAATTAAAGAGCATTAATGACAAGTCATAAAAATGATGTGTAGACATAAATTAAAACAACCACCGAGAATTGTGACAGAATGGCAGTATGACGTACAAATCCAGCGGAAAATATCGTAATAAAACAACATTAAATCATGCATTCATCACATCACTGGCGAATGAGACAGTTAATTCAGGAGTGAAGGGATATGGACAACTGGCAAGGGGGCACAAAATACGCAAAGGGTTGATAAGCATTGGTTATTGTTACTTAGAGTTGCATGCGGGTAAGAGAGAGACAAGAAGTATATTACAGAGCCGATAAGAACCCTAGAGCCGAAATAGTGTCACTGGTAACCAGTTCACAGATATGGCACCACCAAAAGCCACAACACCCATACCAAAGAAAGCTCGAACAAGAGTGCAAGTCGTAGAATCAAAGGTAGAGGAGACTCTGGGAGCCTCATGTTAATATTATGGTAGCTTCGGGAGGTATGAACCTCTATTATGACCTATGACAAGACTAGAATCCTCCGGAAGGAAGCAAAGAATTGAAGGAAACCCTAGACAAGTTGTCGGCTGAAAAAATATATTTATATCGAATTTATTGATGCCCAGAAGGAGAAGTCGGCCCCAGTTAGATTGGCCAGTCCACTATAAATACAAGGCGCCAGTTTCATTATTTGTCATCTCAGCAGTTGCAGTGAGAGCTAAGTCTACGCAGGCAGTTGCAGGCAGCAGCAGTTTTGTGCGCAGGTTTTCTGGGAGAGCTGGAAAGTGGTGCGCTAGCTTCTGGGTGGGATCATCTGTTCAGTTTAGTTTCTATTCTTTTGCTTGGTGCATTTAGCCTCTCTTGGCTATTTACTGTAGCCAGAATTCTCTTCTCGATCAAGGTCAAGGTGCTCAGAGGGTGGCTTAAGGCCTGTGGTTGGGTGACGAGGGTATCGTCAATGGTTAAACGAGCACAATCCTCTATATTCTAATAGGTTATGGGCCCACACCCCCTTCAGTCAGCCTAAAACACTGGAAGGAAACATAACCGCTAGGTATTGAGCTCATTGAGGAACTGTCACTAGGGTTACTAGCAGGAGCAGCTTCCAAAGAACTGCAGCTAGGGTTACTAGCAGTATCAGTTGCAGAAACCCCAATTCTCAGATCTCGCACCTTGTGATGGAGCATCTTGATCAAGGAGAAGATATCCAGATGCGCCCTAACTCAACGCACCTATTGACTTTCTCAGAAGAGAGAAAAGACGCAGTTGAAGT
>JASDQU010501423.1:8564-27591 GCA_032191745.1 Picea mariana | reverse complement strand
GTATTGTGGTGTATTGGTGTAACTCTTATACTATTGTTCATTTCTCATTGGATATAATTGAATGGTTTAAGTATAAGTTGAAAAAGGTTTTAAATTGTACTTGATATTGATTCACCCCCTTCTCAGTATCAACATAAGGCTCTAATAGAAAATCAGACAGAGAAGAAAATAAAGGTATTAAGGACAGATAATGGTGGAGAATTCTGTGGAAATGAATTCAAAGAATTATGTAAGAAGTGTGGTATAGAAAGGCAGAAGACTACTCCATACACACATCAAAAGAATGAAATTGCAGAAAGGATGAACACGACATTGATGGAAAAATCAAGGAGCATGCTTAGTGGTGTCGAGTTAGGAAAATAAGTCTAGATAGAGGTAGTGGGTACAACATGTTACCTGGTCAATTGATCACCCTCATCATCGTTGGATGATAAAACTCCACATGAGCTATGGACTGGTAAGAAACCCTCCCTTGAACATCTCAGAGTGTTTGGTTGTGATGCATATGTACATGTTCCAAAGGAAAATAGGAGTAAGTTGGATATTAAAGTTGAAAAGTGTATCTTTATGGGTTATAAAGATGACGTGAAAGGTTATAATCTTTGGAACCCAAAAACTAAGAATATTGTTTATAGTCGGGAAGTTGTTTTTAGAGAGGTAAAAGATGTTTCCAAACAGGAATTCCTACCAAGGCAAGAAGAACCTAAGAAAATAGAGCTTGAGTTGGATGATGCAAAATATGAATCATATGAAGAATATGAAGCAGAAGAAGAAGAACCTCATACCCCAATATTGAGGAGATCATTGAGGGAAAGAAGGCAACCAGAAAGGTATAGTCCACCTGATTTTAGTTCTAATTTTTCTTTATCTATTACTGATGATGATCCCAGAACTGTCAGGGAAGCAGTGAATTTAGAGGATAGTAAACTCTGGAAGAAGACCATGGTTGAATAAATTGATTCCTTAGATAAGAATGAGGTATGGTATATAGTTGAGTTGTCAGTTGGAAGAAAATTTGTTGGTAGCAAATGGTTATTTAAGAAGAAGTTTAATGCAGAAGGAAAAGTGGAGAAATAAAAAGCTCAGTTAGTAGAAAAAGGTTATTCCCGGGTAGAGGGAATTCACTTCGGTGAGATTTTTTCTCATGTTGCCAAGTTAACTTCTATTAGATTTATTTTATCTATTGTTGTTTCTTTTGATCTTGAAGTGGAACAGATGGATGTGAAGACAACATTCCTACATGGGGATCTGGAAGAAGAAATCTACATGAAGCAGCCATAAGGCTTTGTAGTGAAGGGAAAGAAATATTTGGTCTGTAAGATAAAGAAGTCACTATATCATCTGAAGCAATCACCTAGGATGTGGTACCAAAAGTTTGACACATATATCCTTGGATTGGGATTTGTGAGAAGCAGGGTTGATCACTGTGTATATTCCAAGTAGGTTGGTAATCACTTCATTTATGTAGTGTTGTATGTTGATTACATGTTGTTGATAGGAAATACCATGGATGTTATCAAGGAGGTGAACTCACAACTATCCTCCAAATTTGACATGAAGGATCTCAGTGTTGCTAACTTCATTCTGGGAATGGAGATTAAAAGAGATCGTGCAAACAAGAACCTCTGGTTGAATCAGAGAAAATATGTTGAGATGATATTCAAGAGGTTTAATATGCATGGAATTAAACCTGATCCAGGTGGATATCGGTGGCCACCCACCTTGTCTAACTGGCTCAAAACAGTTTTATGCAATTTTGGCAATTTACTATTTTTAGCAGTTTTTAACTTCCGGGGCCATTTTGAGGGCCTAAATGAAGGTTTTTCGGTATAGACCCAACTTGATGATAACCTAAAGCATAATTGAGGCCCCAAAATGAATCTCCTCGAAAATACCTTTCCAACGGGCTATCATACGCCTAAAATGAAGATCGTATGCAAAAGTTACAACCCCATGAAGTTAATGTACTAACTTACCCAAACGGGGCCCACATGACTTTTGGCGCTTCATCTCCTAGGGTTAAGTTTTTGGATGTCTAGGGTTTTTGAAATTCCTATTTATTGTAAAAAGGCCTTCAGAGCCTCATTGTAATCATCTTCTTGCGAATGCGAGTAGCCGTCACATCTTTTCTCAGAGATAAGTTGCCACCATTCTAGCGAGTCTTTCACTCTGTATTTTTATAGTCTCTGCGCATTTATTTCATTAATAGAAATCATGTATTATTGTATCTCTGTGTTTATGGTTGCATCTTTGATACATTTATGTTATATCATTGCATATATGTGATATCTCTATGCATTTCTTTATTATATCTCCGCTCTCATTTCGTGCCGAAAATAATCTGGATCAAAACCGATCAAGGTTCCTATTCCTATAGTTGTAAAGTTATCTGTAGATCAGTGTGCCAAGACACAGGAAGAAGAAGAGGAAATGTCCCATGTTTTGTATGCCATTGCAGTTGGCAATTTTATGTATGCAATGGTCTGTACTAGACCGGACATTGCACATGCAGTGGGAGTTTTGAGCAGGTATATGTCAAAACCAATGAAGGACCATTGGACAACAGTAAAGAGGGTCTTTAGGTATTTGCATGGCACTACAAATTATGGATTGTGCTACCAAGGAAGACCAGGATTGGACAAAGTGGTGGACATACATGGGTTTGTTGATGCAGACTGGGCTAGAGATCTGGATCACAGAAGATCTACAAGTGGGTATGTGTTTAACCTATTTGGAGGAGCAATCAGTTGGATGAGAAAAATACATGTTGTAGTGGCACTCTCAACTACAAAAGATGAATACATGGCAGCCACTCATGCAAGAAAGGAAGCAGTATGGTTACATAGATTGTGTTTAGGTATTGGGTTGGTACAAAAAGAAGTGAGATTAGATTGTGACAGTCAGAGTGCAATCTTCCTGTAAAAGAACCTTGCTTATCATTCGAAAACAAAGCATATTGATGTTCATTATCACTTTGTGAGAGACATGGTTGAAGAAAAGAAGGTGTTGCTAGAAAAGGTTGACACTTTGAAGAATGTTGCAGATTCATTAACAAAATCTGTGAGCACAAAGAATTTCTCCTGGTGTAGAGTAACAATGGGAATTGTTGCCCTGGATTGTTGATTATGCAATCCTGTGAACCCCTATATGCAAAGAAAACAACAAGTGGGAGAATGTTGGGTGTTATCGCACAATTTGTACTTGGAATAAAGGCAAACTAGGGAAACTGGAGACTATCTTACCACCGTCACCTCGATAGGATAAATCTTTCTGTTTAGGGTGGTAGGCCCAGGGGAAACATCCCCGGTGACCTGGCGTTTTGAGAATGCAAAGGCTTATGGCTAAGTAAAATTTCCCCCCTCACAAGTCACCACCGATCAGAAGATCCGACTAAACAACCAATAAAGATATTGATAACTAGAAGTGTACCTACCCAAGACAAAGAAACAAGAAAACTATATATATGTAAGATCACTTGTTGGTTAGTACTTCATATAATCAAGGACTTTCTGATATAAAGAAATTGATCAATAATATTGATGAAGCAAATCAATGATGTACAATAGCAATAATCACAATATGTCACTTCACAATAAATGCTTAAGAAGAAGCTTCACAATGAGCAAGGATTATTTATCATCAATGTTACAATATCAACATTCATTAGAAGCAACGGATTTAGCCAATCTTTCAATTGCTTTAAAGATGTATAAAATGTTGCAAAGACTAACTTCAAATCAAGTGGATAATAGCAGCAATAGGGTTAATAGGTAATTCTAAGCTAGGGTTAGAAGTTGTTAGTAGTTGTTCAAGGGTATTGGATGTTTGAATTTTTGTGATCAAAGCACCCAAGCATAAAGGTCTTAGATCAGTGCATTCATAGGGAAAATGGAGTCAAACTAACTGCAAGAGTTGAAGGGACAATATGATAATGGTAGGGCCAAAGACAAGAGGGATATAATGGATGAAGTGTTGTTAAGACAAGGCTTCAACCTATCAACCCTAGGGGAAGACAACTCACTAAGGTGTAGTAAACTTAGGCCTTAGTGCGTCTTCCTCCTTCTTTAGCTCAAACACAAACTAAAAACAACTAGCTTGAAGAGTAAATAGTAGGGTGTTGCAATGGCAAGGCCCTAGCATTTATCTTTAGCAAATAAAATGGCTTCTTAGCATAACCTAGTAGGGACTTAAAATAAGGACACCAACATGTGCTTATTTCCGAGGGTTTAATCCAACAAATTTCATTAAAATGCAAGTAAAAAATACCATAACCATTCAAGTAAAGGAAGGATTGCATAAATTAACTTACATTCACCAAGTATCATCGATGCCAAATCCTAGTTGTAAACCTTCCACCAAGAAAATGCCAAAAATGACCAAAATAAGCCTCCAACAAGTGCGCACTAGTAATTTCAGAAAAAACCCTAAAAGAGGGCGCAAATTTCATACCTCACACAAGTGTGAGTAAAATATGATGAATAAAAGAGAGTTTTAGATTTCTTACTTATACAGTGCCAATGACCTTAATTAAAATTTAGGTCACAAAAGTCCAACATGGTCAAAAATACATAATAATATAGTTTTACATTAAATGTCATAATCAAACCCTAATCAAGCAAAAATGAGGACGCCATGCCCTTATAGGGTGACATTGGCCCTTTCTAGGGCAACGTTGGCCTCCTGGAGAAAAATGTTAAGCCTCCTTGGGCCCCCGAAGCAAGCCACATGTGCCACAATTGTCTCCCAAAACCTCCACAAATGTTGGATGATGTCATGACTATCCTGGGTGACGTCATGGCCTTCCAAGGCCAACGTCTTGGTGGAAAAGGCACAACCCCCCTAGGTACAGGTCTGCTCAACTGCCTCTGGTGGAATGTCCTCCTCTTCCCCAGTACAAACCCTCTAACCTATCTCTGCCCCCTATTGGGGTCTCAACATCCATCTGGTGGGCTTTCAGCTCCATGGAGGTCTGAACTAATCATCTCCCCATGTGTACCTGTCCAATATGGTACCTGTCCGTCGGGTATGATTCTGCACATCAACAGATACACCCTCCATGGGCTATAAGTCACAGGGATCATAACAATGCCAATCACATCTAATCATCAAGTTTATTAAACATGTGCATAAAACCCCTTTCACCCGGACAAGTGCTCAAAGGCATTATACTAATCTGCAAGCCAAGTTTGGAGGAAGTGACATAGCGTCCTATTAGGTTAATTCTCACTAGATGTGGGATGTTTTCAAGAGAAATCAAATCCAAGCCATGTGAGTGGATGAGGTGGATAAAGAATGTATGGGCAAGGGCTACAGTGATAGCAGGGAAATGCATGGCTTATATGTGGGTGCCTCTGTAGAGGGTGAGTTGCACCTGTCATGGATGCAAATGTTTCCAATCCTATTCATTCTTTTTGTCTTCTTTTTTTTATTGCTTTTTCTTTCAAGAATTTGATCAAGGGACACTGCCTTGGCATGGTGACCAGTGGTGGCAATGTTACCCACAAGCACTTTCACAGAAATGAGGAGGTTGGCTCGTGATAAGACCCCCTTTCTCTTGGCTATGCCACCAAGAGCCACTACCACAACACGGTAACCAACTGTTATTAGTGTCATACTGCTAGATTCCCATGGACCTAATAGGTTGCCTCGTGATGAGACCCCCTATCCTTTGATTAGGTCTAGTTTTATTATTTTTTATTGGTCCCTATGTTTCTTGCTGAGAAGCCTTTTATTGCTTTCTCGGGGATCCTTGGGCAAAGCATCTCGAGATTTTACTTTTAGGATTTTATCTTTTGCCAACTGTTTTTACCCTCTGGGCCTTTAGCCCCTTTTTCCTACAAGGTAAGGTGCAACCCTTAAATATTTGGACAACCCAATGCCCAGACCAATGTAATGGGATGTGTTAGGGTCCTATGATACAGTCATTTGTTCTCCAGTTACCTATTTGGAGATTTGATCTGATCATTTTGAGAATGTCTACATGATAAGAAGCTCATGAGTAATGGTCCAGTGGTGTATCTTGTGTTTCAAAGAGCTGTCTAGGTATATCCAAAGTTGGCAAGTGATGGTTTGAAACTCTTGAATATAAAAGGTCAAAGAAATAGCTTTCGACAGCTAAGGGTCAAATTTTTATGTGTTGTTAGCTACCGAAAATTCCCAGTTTCGACAGCTAAAAGGGCATGCGCGAGGTGTTGTTAGCTTCCGAAAGCGCAGAATTTTTCCAACGGTTAGCCTGTCCCATTGGACTCTCAAACCATCGGTAGTACATGCGTTATCATCATCTTAAGTTCTTCCAAAATCATCTCCAGATATGATTTGCTTGGTCTCAATCATTTATTTTGGTTTGTATTCATTATTTGATGAAGGATTCGAAACCCTAAGATGTCTATTCAAAACCCTGTCATCATCAACAGTCATTGCCATTATCTCCTCGTGAGCAAAACCATCACTGTCTGAGTTGGTGTTAAATAAACATTATGATCTAGGCTATTCCTTGTTGGCATTTTTAAAAGTTTTCCATCCAAAACATTTGCTTATCTCACTAATTTCCCTCATTTGTCTTCCCTTTCTCCTTTTTCCTAATGCTAGTCTCCCATCCATCAACCCAGATTTCAGTGTCTTCATGGTATTAACAAGTTTTTTGCACATGTCTACTGGAGGAACATTTCTTAGGAGGGAGCTGCAAGATATTTCCTATCTGGAATCTCATCCAAAGATTTGTCAAATGTTCAAGGATCCAGGTTGCTACAGGTTTTGTGAAAAATTACAAGGGTATCATTAGGGAATTGCATAGGCATTTTCCCAAAGCTTTGATGGAGCCAAAGTGAAATTGGGTCCTCTAGAAATGCAGATAGATGAGGCAAGTATTGTTGCAACAACTGAGATGCCTGGAGAGGGTGAGAGGTGGTTCAAGACCACTGACATTAAAGACATTGAATTTAGATCTTACCTTAAGCCAGAATTCCAGAGCATTATTTGGCAAAGGGACATTCCCAAGAATTACTTGGAAGACAAATGGCATAAATTGTTGAAGGTTATTCAGGTGTACATAACTTGTGAAGGGAGGTATGGTAGGTTCATGTTGTAACATTTCAGGCTTATCAATCATTTCACAAGCAGAAACCCTCTGAATTTCCCTCATTATCTTCATAGGAGCCTCACCAAGATGGCACACAAAGTCCAAGCTAAACCTAAGAAAGAAAACAGTAGATTGTTCCATCATGGCCTTATTAAGATTATAGTGATGGAGGAACTCCAGAGAAAAGAGAAGACATGGGACTATCTCCTAATTTGGGGAGAATTTGAGCAAGAGACCCAACCTAAGGGTAAGAAGACACCTACAGAGAAGTCATCTACACCAAAGAGAAGTAAGAGAAAGAGAAGGGATCTACCACCAATTTAGACAGAACATCCAACCCCTTCACCCAGGTCTAAGAAGGAAAAAAATAAGCTTGATTTTGATCAGGGAATAGAGGGCAAGAGCAGTGTTATTGATAAAAACATCTTGAATTTTCCTTACTCAGATTTTGAGTCTGAACCACCCATGGAGGAGAGAGAGTAAATTGAAGTTGAACCTCCAGCCTTTGAGGTACCTGAGACATCAACAAAAAATAAGATCAGTAAAACATCCAAGATTCAGAAGCTGAAAGAGGAAGTAACAAAGCTTAGGCTGTTAGAAAGAGTCATCAAATCTCGGAATTAGGCTATGAAAAGAACCTCTGATGAGGTAAGAGACTCATTTAAAAGGTTATCCCTGATGCATTTAGCTCTGGAAAGGAAGAATAAAATTATGTCTAAGAAAAACCAGAAACTTTACCAAATGATCAAGTTCTTGAGGTTTAAACTAGCACCTAGAAAACCTAAAACAAGAGCTCATCTCGGTTTAGAAGCATTGGCTAAAGTTGCTATGGACCTAAACAATGAATCCTAAGAGTTAGACAGAGTAAAGGAATCAAATTTTGCAATTTTGAATGGTTTTTGAAAACTCGGGACTTTTGACAGCTTATTTTGGTCCACAGAGGTGTTGTTAGTTGTTGAATCCCCTGACGTTCGACAGCTAAATCGACTTTGTTCTATATGTGTTAGATGCTAAAAGTACAGAGATGGACAAAACGACAATATGTTCTCTCAGATCAGATCCATTCATTGTCATATCACTCGAAGAGACTTGCAAATGTGTCCCAACTCCAAAATAGATGAGAAGGAATATCTTTTTCAGATTTTAAGGCAAATACAAAGGAGAGAGGTTCAAAGATGATTCCATTTTGGTTGAAGATAATTGATTCATGGCTCATGTATCAGTGAAATATTTCAAGCAGTCTTATCATCATCCAGCAAGGCTATGCAGATGTAGAAGACTATAGTGTTGATAGGGATTCAATCACTTATGAATAGGATCTATCTCCTAGAATTTTGTAATAGGATAGGTTTTATAAACACTTGTAATTTTCAAATCCATCATTTTCAGATCTGAAACTGCTTTGTAAATATTATTTAAGCCCAAAGAAAAAATATTCTATGGGGGATTAGTCAGATCTGAAGGGACGTATGGTGTGAAAATATCACAATCTGTTGTAAGAATGCCCAACTGGCTGTAAGTGACTTTTTTGGATGAATACAAAGGCTTTTTGTTTCCAGATTCTTGTGTCATGATCATGTGGTGAAGTAAATCTTTATGTAATATGTTATTATCTTGTCTCACATATTGTTTTCTTTCCTTATCGTTTATAAGAATATTATGTTTCAGGATTTGTCTTAGACACCCCAATCTAGCTTAAAACGATATTTATGTTTTCTTCTGAAAATTGAATGTAGAATTCAGATAAGCTCTTCTCTGCATTTAAATTGGACCCTAATCTATACTTCTTTTCCATTTCACAAACTCAAAGGATCAACTCACCTGGTTACCTTGCCTTGTTACATTTTGTCTCATCTATTCATTCATTTTGTCATCTTTAACCTCTTGACTCCATGTTTTCCCAATGGCCCTCTTCTGTTGTCTCAACCAAAAACTCTAAAAACAAACCTTTTGTCCTCATAGCTAGCCTAACATTCCATACAAACAAAGCTAAATCTGACAGAGAGATCCCTCTCTGAGTCTTGGAGGGCTAGATCCAAGACTTGAAGTGGTTTTGTGGTTATCCTTGCCGATTTCTTCGTCGGCTTGGGAAATTACAGGGTGATAACATAATGGTGACCATACTAGGAACTTTCTCCAGTAGTTCACTTCAAGTTCCATATCTGATCACTGATGGTGGACAGTGACCAGACACAAGAAGGATGAAATCTTTCACTCGACGACTCCAATCAGCTCCAAACAATGCCAACTCAAAGACTCGACTGGAGGAAGGACATGAAACACGACAAAGCAACCTCGAAAGGTCAGGTACTCGAGCCCAAATTGCATTCAAGACATTTTCGGTTTTATCTGTAATTATGTTCTATCTTATTCTAAGCATGATCAAAGGTACATTGCTGAAGATTACATCGATCATCTGCAAATTGGTGAACCTCAAGATACTAAGCCATAAATTTTAAATCATGCATATACTCATACACCTGTGCACATCCTAGATACACTTGTAGAAATCCTAGTGAGACATGAGCCTCGCACTTTACCTCCTACCCTTGCTAAAGCTCCAGATGATTATAAACCTTTTACTTTACCTCACGTACCTCTAAAAGTACCAGACATATACAAGCCTATATTTTTGCCTCCCATTCTCCATGACCTCCCAGCCCATTATAACAGTAATATGCCCAGGTTTGATGGAGAAAATGTGAGGATCACTGCTGAAAAGCACATCCAAAATCTTGAGGATTTTCTTGATATGTTTGAGTAGAAGATGATGATGTATGCATCATATTGTTTTCCCTATCATTGCAAGGTAAAGTCAAAAATTGGTTTAAGAATCTTCCAGCTACAAGAATTAGCAATTTCCATCAATTTGTAAAAAAATTCCTAGATCGATGGGTGATCATGAGAAATGTCTTTCTCATCCTAGAAGAATATGACCATTTGAAAAGACATCCAAGGGAGACAGTGCAACATTTTTCAGCTAGGTTCAACAAGGTGTATCATGCAATGCCTGCTGATATAAGACCACCCCCAGGATTAGTTCACTTGCATTAGCCTGACGCTTTCGATCCAGAGATGGCCTTCCAATTAAGAGAAAGATTTAAGAAACACTGCAACCCTAGAAGAAATGCAAAATGTTGCAGTCGATGTGGAAGCTAACCTGCTGAACAAAAGGGTGAAGTTAGAAGCATTGAGTAAAAACAAAACAGAAAAGGAGCATGTGATGTCCTCATAAGTAAAGCTAGATATTCTGACGAACACTGTCAATGAAATGTTGCATGAGATTAGCAGGAAAGATGAAATTGTTTTTCAAAGGCCTTATGTACCATCGAATCTGTAAAGAACAAGAATAAATGTCCCCAAGAATTTTGCATCGCAACCTCAGTATCCTAAACCACCAAAGGATTTCTTCATGTACTCAATTCACAATACATCCAAAGAGGAAGTTCAAAATCAGGTGGTGGTGGGAAAATCTCTGGAGATGATGTGCATGTTTGACGACCTCCCCTACATAGAGGATGTACCTAAATATGATCTTCAGAATGATGACTATCTGGTTGAGATTGAAGCTAATTGTTCAAAGCAGCCAACATTATATTCATGGGAAGAAGAAGCCCAGTTGTCACAGTGCACATATAACAATCAAACTCTGCATACCAAGCAAGATTGGAAGGAGGAGGATGCAGGAAATTTTCCAGTAAATGTAGAATGTTTGCCCCTGTTTTTTGCTTCACTTATGAGGGAACATTGCAAGCAGATTGTAAGTAAAAAGGATGAGGAATGCTCTACTACATCAGGTGAGGAGAACAGGGATGATATAAAGTTGTTTCAGATTCAGAGGTGTAGACCCTAAATCTTTGTGAAGGCCAAAATTCAGATGAAACCACAAAATCCAGGACAGGTAATGAGCTTATCCATTTTGATTCCCTTCCCTTATGCTTTAGTTCTTTTCAAACTTCGAGAGGGAATCTTGGTCATATCCTAGTTGAGAATCACAGTGTAATCCCTAAAGTGCCAGTAAAGCCAATTCCACAGTCATCCAAATCATTTTATGACCCTATAGTTGATATGTTGGTTAATGTGTGTTTCCAAAGTCAGGTTTCATTTACTCCTAATGAATTAAAAAAATGTTATGAAATGGATATGATCAGACAGTCTACCCCATTGTTTGGTTCAATAGAAATATCAGTACAAAACCCATCAGATGAAATACAAACATATCATGATATGCTTGAAGACTTGAAGACCCCACGTGCAACACAAGGTCGAGAAGTTGAATGGACTGATTCCAAATACCAAGAAATAGGTCAAGTCTATCTTGATCCTATAGATATCTATATGAGAAAAAATTTCATCACAGGGAAACTTTTCCTTTCCATCATATCTGTTGCTTGGCAGGTTTATCAATATCTTTATGATGATGACCAGGCTCATAATCACTTTCAAATACCATTAACAAATATGTTCCTGAACTGGGTGAAAAACAGTGAAAGAGCCAAGGTGCAAGACCCGACATTTGATTGGTTATACTGGGTATTTCACATTGATTAAAGACAAACATTCTCAGTTTAGAATAGGATATTTGTACATAAATAAGATCGACAGATCATCATTTTTGTTTCAATTATCAGATTTACAGTATGCAAATAAGCTTGTTGGGCAAGCATGTGTTTTATTTTGTTTCCATTTTACTTCAAAACTTAGTCAAAGTCAAAATGAATAATCAACTGGTGTCGAGTCACTAAGTTGCAGGACAAATCAAGATACAGGTGGTGGGATCAACCTAATGGACAAGGCACTGATTTACGAAGCCGGAGATCTGAGATTCTTGACACCTCCTAAGGAGCTGCCATCCCCAATTGGAGCCTATGTTAGGGTCCTATGATATAGTCATATGTTCTCCAGTTACCTATTTGGATATTTTCTCTGATCATTTTGAGAATGTCTGCATGATAAGAAACTCAGGAGTAATGGTCCAGTGGTGTATCTTGTGTTTCAAAGAGGTGTCCAGGTATATCCAAATTTGGTAAGTGATGGTTTGAAACTCTTGAATGTAAAAGGTCAAAGAAATAACTTTCAGCAACTAAGGGTCAAATTTTTATGTGTTTTTAGCTGCCGAAAATTCCCAGTTTCGACAGCTAAAAAAGCAGGCACGAGGTGTTGTTAGCTACCGAAAGCGCATAATTTTTCCAACGGTTAGCCTATCCCATTGGACTCTCAAACCGTCGGTAGTACACACGTCATCATCATCTTAATTGCTGCCGAAATCATCTCCAAATATGATTTGCTTGGTCTCAATCATTTATTTTTGGTTTGTATTCATTATTTGATGAAGGATTTGAAACCCTAAGATGTCTATTCGAAACCCTGCCATCATTAGCAGTCATTGTCATTATCTCCTCATGAGAAAAACCATCACTATCTGAGTTGGTTTTAAATAAACATTATGACCTAAGCTATTCCTTGTTGCCATTTTTTAAAGTTTGCCATCCAAAACATTTTTTTATCTCACGAATTTCCCTCATCTATCTTTCCTTTCTCCTTTTTCCTAGCGCTGGTCTCCCATCCATCAACCCAGATTTCAGTGTCTTCAAGGTATTAACATATTTTTTGCAGATGTCTACTGGAAGAGCATTGCTCAGAAGGGAGTTGCAAGATATTTCCTATCTGGAATCTCATCCAGAGATTTGTCAAATGTTCAAGGACGCAGGCTGCTATAGGTTTTGTGAAAAATTACAAGGGTATCATCAGGGAATTGTAGAGGCATTTGCCAAAATATTTTATGGAGCCAAATTGCAATTGGGTCCTTTGGAAATGCTTATAGATGAGGCAAGTATTGTTGCAACAACTGAGATGCCTGGAGAGGGTGATAGGTGGTTCAAGACCACTGACATTAAAGACATTGAATTTAGATCTTACCTTAAGCCAGAATTCTAGAGCATTATTTGGCAAAGGGACGTTTCCAAGAATTACTTGGAAGACAAATGGCATAAATTGTTGAAGGTTATTCAGGTGTACATAACTTGTGAAGAGAGGTATGGTAGGGTCATGTTGTACCATTTCAAGCTTATCAATCATTTCACAGGCAGAAACCCTCTGAATTCGCCTCATTATCTTCATACGAGCCTCACCAAGATGGCACAAAAAGTCCAAGTTAAACCTGAGAGAGAAAACAGTAGATTGTTCCATCATGGCCTTATTAAGCTTATAGTGATGGAGGAACTCCAGAGAAGAGAGAAGACATGGAACTATCTCATATTTTGTGGAGAATTTGAGCAAGAGATCCAACCTAAGGGTAAGAAGACACCTATAAAGAAGTCATCTACACCAAAGAGAAGTAAGAGAAAGAGAAGGGCTCTGTCACCAGTTCAGACAGAACAACCAACCCCTTCACCCAGATCTAAGAAGGCAAAAAAGAAGCTTGATTTTGATCATGGAATAGAGGGCTAGAGCAATGTTGTTGATAAAAACATCTTGAATTTTCCATACTCAGATTCTGAGTCTGAACCACCCATGGAGGAGAGAGAGGAAACTGAAGTTGAAGCTCCATCCTTTGAGGTACTTGAGACATCAACAAAAAAGAAGATCAGTAAAGCATCCAAGATTCAAAAGCTGAAAGAGGAAGTAACGGAGCTTAGGCTGTTAGAAAGAGTCATCAAATCTCATAATCAGGCTATGAAAAGAACACCTGATGAGGTAAGAGACTCATTTAAAAGGTTATCTCTTATGCATGTAGCTCTAGAAAGGAAGAATAAAACACTGTCTAAGAAAAACCAGAAACTTTACCAAATGATCAAGTTCTTGAGGTTTAAACTAGCACCTAGAAAACCTAAACCAAGAGCTCATCTCGATTTAGAAGCATTGGTTGAAGTTTCTATGGACCTAAAAAAGGAATCCTAAGAGTTAGACAGAGTAAAGAAATCAAATTTTGCAATTTTGAATGGTTTTGGAAAACTCAGGACTTTCGACAGCTTATTTTGGTCCACAGAGGTGTTGTTAGTTGTCGAATCCCCTGACTTTCGACAGCTAAATCGGTTATGTTCTATACGTGTTAGCTGTCGAAAGTACAGAGATGGACAGAATGAAAATATGTTCTCCCATATCATATTCATTCGCTACCATATCACTCGAGGAGACTTGTAGATGCGTCCCAACTCCAAAATAGATGAGAAGGAATATCTTTTTCAAATTTTAAGGCAAATACAAAGGAGAGAGGTTCAAAGATGATTCCATTTTGGTTGAAGATAATTGATTCATGGCTCAGGTATCAGTGAAATATTTCAAGCAGTCCTGTCATCATCCAACAAGGCTATGTAGATGTCGAAGACTATAGTGTTGATAGGGATTCAATCACTTATGAATAGGATCTATCTCCTAGAATTTTTTAATAGGATAGATTTTATAAACACTTGTAATTTTCAGATCCATAATTTAAGGATCTGAAACTGCTTTGTAAATATTATTTAAGCCCAAAGAAAAAACAGTCCAGGGGGGATTAGTCATATCTGAAGGGAAGTATGGTGTGAAAATATTACCATCTGTTGTAAGGATGCTCAACAGGCTATAAGTGACTTTTTTTATGAATAAAAAGGCTTTTTGTTCCCAGATTCTTGTGTCATGATCATGTGGTGAAGTACTTGTTTATGTAACCTGTTATTATCTTGTCTCACATATTTTTTTCTTTCTGTATCATTTATAAGAAGATTATGTTTCAGGATTTGTCTTAGACACCATGATCTGGCTTAAAACGATATTTATGTTTTCTTCTGAAAATTGAATGTAGAATTCAGATAAGCTCTACTCTGCATTTAAATTGGACCCTAATCTATACTTCTTTTCTATTTTACAAACTCAAAGAATCCACTGACATGGTTACTTTGCCTTGTTACATTTTGTCTCAGCTATTCATTCATTTTGTAAGCTTTAACCTCTTGACTCCATTTTTTCCAATGGCCCTCTTCTGCTGTCTCAACTAAAAACTCTAAAAACAAACCTTTTGTCCTCATACCTAGCCTAACATCCCATACAAACAAAGCTAAATCTGACAGAGATATCCCTCTCTGAGTCTTGGAGGGCTAGATCCAAGACTCGAAGTGGTTTTGTGGTTACCCCTTCCGATTTCCTCATTATCTTGAGAAATTACAGGGTGATAACAAGATGGATGAGCGGGAGAAAGATGGAAAGTTGTAGGTATGGTGGGAGTGGACAATGGAGTTTCATGAATCCCCCCTAGTGGCAACTCAAAAACTATGGGCACAAGCTTACTAGGGCATACTGTGATCCCCCCCAGATATGGTCAAGTGGATAAGTATAAGATTCAAGCACCCGTTAGAAACTAAAATAACTAAATGCACATATTCAAAGGTTTTGAGGATCAGAGTGACACATACCATGATGCTCGGACTCATTACCTCATGGAGCAAGATCCATTTCTTCTACAGGACGAGGCCGAGGTGATGGATGTTGTTGTTGCTGACAAAGTGGAGGCGCTGAAGAAAAGAAAAGATGGGCCCTCTAGGGCCATGCTCAAGTCGATCTGGCTCTCGGTACTCCATGTCTAAGACCTGTGGGCCTCGAGATATAATCTCCTTAGTTATCCCTAAACTAGGGGCTAACATCTGGCTCCAACTCGGGGACATGTGCTCACCATAGAGTGCATGAGAACCTTAACATATCTAGCATAACCTGTAACCCGTTTGATCTCAACATTAAACTACTAGCAATCCTTTGGGGTGGTGATATCACCCCAGCTCATATATGTATAAAAAAAAAAACAAGCATATGTACAAATGTGAAAGCAAACTATTCTAGCATGAAATGCAAATGGTATATACAATGAATGCAAATGCCTACCTACTTGCTTGCACTTACCTATCAGCTGAATGCTAGGTGTAGTCAAATGACTAGTGAAACCATCCTAGCAATGTCTCACAATACATGGCTCTGTGCTTCATCATAAACCAAAACAATGATAAGTTAAGCACAAAAATAACATGGGTTAGAGAATGCATTGTATCATCGGAAGCCATAAAGTCTAACTCATGGAGGCGGGTGGGAGGGATAAAATCATGCCAAGTCACTCTCTAAGGAAAGTGCTCAATCCACTTCAGGAGGGGATCGTGAAAAGTCGAAGGTTCAAAAAACTGGCGCATAAGGCCTGAAAGCTGGCTACCTAGGACATCCTCATAATCTTAAACCCTGGAAGGGATTGAAAAGGATCTAGAAGATGACTGAAAAACTCTTAAGGGAAGGTTGAAAAGCTGAGATGACAACCTTTTTCTTGAGATATTCAACCTACCCTTGAACTCTGGGGTTTTCCTCAGAGGAAACTCAACAGAAAAGAAATATTTCCCAACTACACCTTTAAAGACACAATAAGGTAAAGTAATCGGAGGTGGCTGGATAAAGTTGTCACAAGAATCCTTCTTCAGGCAAACGATGTTCTTACTCTTATCAGGATCTGAGCACAAAGCTGGTTGATAATCTTCTTCATGGAACGAATCCACGTTCTCAAAGGAGAACTCATCAAAACCCTCAAGGTATGATCGAAACTCATCAAGGGAAAAAGGGACTAGGTCAACCTTGGGTGTTTGGAAAGCATTGGTAAAATATCATCTCCTTGTTGCCACTGGTTGTTATCGCTCAGTTTGTAGGACAGGTCAAGTAGCTTGAAAGGAAAAGTCAAACTGGTGTAACAGGAGCTTCCCCACCCACTGTCACCTCGATGGGGAGCTCTTTCTATTCAGGGTGGCTAATCCCAAGGGAGACGCCCCTAGTAATCTGGGGTTTTGAAGGAAAAGGATCAAGGATTCAAGGCTCAAAAGGTTAAAATAAGCTTTCCCTTCATAGATTACTGCCAAGAAAAGATAGTCAAAAGAAGATATTCCAAAGAATATGGCACCTGTTTGCAAGACAAGACAATAATAAAGCTAAAATATGCCACAGTGGTTAGTACTTCACAAATTAATGACTATCTTTAATATATATGAGCATAAATAAATGTAATTATTGACGAAGTCCATGATTGCAATCAAAGCTATGGCCTAGAATATTACTTCTTCAATTAATACAAATGACAAAGCATTCAATGTACAATTTCAATCCTTGAAATATCACAATGCAATAAGATGCTCATATATATATTGTTGTTGAGTCAAGCCTACTAAGGGTGACGTCAGCCTAGTTCTAGATTAGTTTTGCTAGACTATGAGATGGAGGTTTTGATAATTAGGCCAATGAAAATAACCAATACTTCAAAGTCTATCAATGGATTGACAATGCCACAACATTTTATACCAAACAAGAGATCAAAATAGGCATGACGTCATCAGCTAGTTAGGGTTAGTAAATCGCTAGGGTTAGTTAGGGTTTCAATTTTTGAAAGCTAGAAATATTGTATTAACACAAAAGACTCAACGTTGCATTATTAGACTAGTGCATTAGGGTAAATGGAGTCAAGGAGTAAGGCTAAAGACTTGGAAGGATCTAAATCTAAGGACGGGAGAGTTAGGCTTAATGGTGTTGCAATGGCAGGGCCATGAAGTCAAAACCCTAAGGGGAGGAGGTTCATTCCGGTGTAGCTTAAGCTAGGCCTCATGCTCCTCCCTCTTTCCTTAAAACTCTTTGGCAAAAACGACTAGGTTTAAAATATAAATCTAGGGCTGAAAAGTGTTGTAGAGCCAAGGCTCTTCAAACCCTAAAGGTCAAAACCCTAGGTGTAAAGTCAATTAGGCCTAGGACGTCTTCCTTCTTCAACTTATATTTCAAATCTAACTCAGAAAAAGAAGAATTAGTGTAGCAATGACTAGGCTATATCCTTCTTAATCAAATGGCTAAACAAGTTTTTATCATGGGGACATAAAGCAAGGACCTACTTGTGTGCTTGCTCCCTAGGGTTTCAATGATTAAGCATAATAATAACAATGTAACAATATATGTAAGATATTTAAACTACAACCATTCAATCAAGAAGTTTTGTAAGAGAAAACACTTACAAATTCATGAAGAGCTTATCAAACCCTAGTTGTAACACCTTCCAATGATAAAAACACCATATAAATGCCAAAGATAATCCTCCCAAGTGTAGCGCCTCAACTCCAAGAGCCAATAATCCAAGACAAAAGACTAAAAAGAGATCTCTCACAAGAGAGTGAGTTGTGTTATGTCAAAATGAGGCTCAACGTCCTCAATTTATATCATCCAAATGACCTTTAATTACAAAAATAGGTCATTAAAATAGCCGACAAGGCTGACTCACAATAATTACATCATTTGTCACATTAAATGCTAAAATGCCAAAATTATGAGCTAAAAAGGGGACGTCAGGCCCCTCTGAGGGAGACGTTGGCCCTTATTGGGCATGATCAACATCCAGAAAGCAAAACGTTGGCCCTTTTGGGGCTCCTACAGGCTGCCACACGTGCCAAACGATCCAAGCACACTGCCACATCCTCCAGAAAATGTCCAGCCTGCCCTAGTGGCGTCCTGTCCATCAAAGCTATCATCTCGTCTGCAGGGGGTGATCCCCCCTAGGTCAATCTCTGCTAAAGTGCCTTGGTGAGGACGTCCTCCTGTCTTCTCCGTGCAAGGGCTCATCAAAATGTTGTCCTGCCTCTGCCATCCCAGCAACCATCTGATTGGCTCTTTAGCCCCATGGAGGTCCGAGCTAATCATCTCCCCATGCTTACCGGTCCTCTGGTACCTGTCCACCGTGTATGGTCCTGCACATCAAAGACTACGCCCTCCATGGGCTCATCAGTCCTAGAGATCATAGTAATGCAAATCATATTTCATCATTAAAGTTATCAAATAAATGCATGAAATCCCTAACATATCATCTAAGAGCTCAAAGATATTACACAGATCTACTATACAAAGCTAAGGAAACTGACAGAACAACCTATTGGGCTAACACCCACAAGAGATGGAAAGTTTCCTCAGAAGATCATT
>JASDQU010501422.1:64084-77119 GCA_032191745.1 Picea mariana | reverse complement strand
TTCTTTTTGGATCTTCAGATATGTCAAAGTAACCAAGGCATTTTTATTTCTCAAACTAAGTATATTAGAGAAATGCTAAAGAGGTTCGAAATGGAATATTGCAAACCAGTCAATACTCCTATGCAGACTAGTTGTAAGTTAAGTAAATATGATTATTCAAAGTCTTCGGATCAGAGGCAGTACAGGTAAATGACCGACAACTTACTTTATGTGACAACATCTAGACCAGATTTCATGCAGGTAGTTGAACAAGTAGCACGATTTCATGCATCACCAAAGGAATCACATGTTCTAGCAATAAAGAGGATATTCATATATCTCAAGGGTACAAAAGAGTTTAGATTATGGTATCCAAAAGGAAAGGATCTATAACTTATTTCCTACATAGATGTAGATTGGGTAGGTTGCATTGATGGCCGAAGAAGTACAAGTGGAGCAACGTTCTACTTGGGTGAAAGATTGGTATCTTGGATAAGAAAGAAAAAAATATCAATATCATTGTCTAGAGCCAAAGGAGAGTATATTGCGGCAAAAACATGTTGTACACAGGTTATATGGATGAAATAAACTTTGACAGACATACATTTTGAGTATGATGAACCCATTCCGATATATTGTGATAATACAAGCGCCGTCAGTATCTCAAAGAATCCAGTGATGCACTCCAAGACAAATCACATTCCAATCAAGTATAATTTTCTATGGGAATATGTTGGAGAGAAGAACATTCAAATTGAGTATGTTGGCACCAAAGAACATATTGCAGACATCTTTACAAACTGCCTCCAAGGGAATCCTTTGAGTATATTCATCAGAAACTTGGCATAGTTTCTGCCCCAGAATGAATTTTGAATGATATTCTTATATGTCTTAGATTTACACGAGGAAGCACCATAAAGATGAAAGTTCAGTTTGGGGGAGCAGGTTCAGGAAGAGTTTAGTTAGGAGGAGTAGCCGCAAGGACAATTAGGTTAGGGGGAGCGACTCTGACGAGAAGTTACCTTTTACATTGATGTCAAAGGGGGAGAGATTCATCAGATGCATGGATAGAGAGTTATATTGTTGGAGATAGAGAACCAAGGCATGTTTCCAGGGGGAGCGATGGTCACAGGGGGAGCATGAGTGTTATAACTTCATTTTTGCATCAGAGTGTTGCCATCAATGCAAAAGGGGGAGATTGTTGATTAATTGGGTGGGTTGTCATTCATGTCAACCCTTGAAGTAAGTTCGATAGAAAATTTTAGTATCCCCAACAATATGGATAAGGGACTCGAGATAGTTTGAGGTATAACAATATGAAGATCAATGTATTTGTAGGTAAGACTATTATAGATGGATAGCACATGTCATTGCATTTCCAGTGATATGTTGAACGTAACATAATTCCTCATGGTTAGAGAGTTATGACCTTGTGAAGTTGAAGAACCCTCTTGAGTTATCTAGAAGCCCCTATAAGGTCAAAGAAGTCAAATTATTCTAGAAACCCCTAGAAGAAGTTGACTAGTCAACGTAGGTGAAACTAGGAGTTAATCATGGTTTAAGTTGTTGCAATAAGAAAATAATTAAAAATAAATTAGTTGCAACTAGAAGTGGAGAGTTTACTATTTGTGGATAAAGTGGTTATAAGTGGACAATGGTTAGAAGTGGGTTATCCCTAAAATAAGGAAGTTTGGTTAAGTTGGTTAGAAGGTAACCCCTAAAGGAAGCTAATTGGAGAGTATAAATAAGAGAGCAAGGGTCTCCTATTAACATGTAATTGAGCATATTGAATATCTATTATTGTGTAAGGTTTATTGTAGGTAATCATTGATAAATCTAAAGTTATGCAATTCTGAGGTAGCAAGAATGGTTGATGACGAAAGTTTTGGAGTTGTAGAAATATTGAAAAAACCCTAGTTTTTGAGGTGTACACAGGCTTCAGTGGAAGAAATCACGTATGTACACGAGCTGGCAGTATAAAAGGGTGCGTACAATTGGAAAATCCATGAAATATTGAGTTTCTAATGGTGCCAGGTTCTCAGAGTCTAAAAGCAAGCTCCCAGGAAAGTATACAATGATCAGGTACAACAGATCTATCTACAGGTTCAAAAGGTATGTCCTATTTTTATGAGTAGTTGGATATTGCTGTCTACATAAGATATGGTTATGGGGGTTTGAGGATTTTCCCTATGTTACACATTATTTTGGTTACCTCAGTGATCAACTGACAACATGTGTTCATGTTCCCCAAAAATATTAAAAGAAGACTTTCTCCATGAGAAAAGTGATTTGCTTTCCTCTTTCAAAATTCATAACAAGGAAGGTCATCCCACCCTGCTATATGCATGGGGCGCGATGATGCCTGATCGTCGCACTCTACCCTAAAATTGGACTGTGATGTCGTTGCATGCTGCTTGTGTATAAGGTACGATGATTCTTAAAGAAAAGGAAAAGTAAAAAATCATGAATGTTCTAGAAGGGAATCTTCTAGAAGATGAGGTGGTCTCCGATCGGTTTGGATCTTACTCGCTTCTCTAATTTAGTGGGATCATCCTAATATCCTCATCCATCTCTCTTTCACCCTATATAAATAGGGATATCTGATGGAAAAGGATAAGGTTGAATAGGCTAAGATTTGCATGGAGAGTTCTACTTCAAATTATGCTTGAGAGATTTTCTTTAGTTCTTCAAGTCATATTGTGGATCTTCTTCATTCACGACGTTGGAGCAAGGTGTGTGTGTGGTTAAGAAAAGAGCCATTGAAAGGGGGCCTTTCAACATCAAGGCATGGGTTGTATTCTCCACTTTCCATTTAATTTAATACAACAATACATTTCTTTTCTATAAAGAATCTCGTCTTCTATTGTATAATTCCTTGATCCTATACACATACTTCATTAGAATATACATATCTTTGTTTTCCCTCTTTGTTGGTTTGTGATTCTTAGATAGGATTACCATTCTGCAAACACAAGGAAGGAGATACAAGGATGAGACTAGCGAGGATCAAGCGTCGTCTAAAAGGTATGCACTTGTACCTCACTAAACTAGTTTATATGACAATGAAGTTTAAGGCGAAGTATGTATTTTGTTCTCTTTTGTTCTAGTTTCTTGTGGAAGTTAGGGAGATCTGTTTGTGTCCGCACTTACCGATTAGTCCGATAAAAAAATTGGCGACCATACTGGAGAAACAAATTTCTTTTGGTTTTTTGCCTCTTATTTTCTTTTAGCCCGCCTTCTTTTGGTTAATTCCATTCTTTGAGTCTGTGGGTGATCCATTTTGACTCTCTGGGTTTGAAAGTTCAGTGAGAATTTTTTTCTTTCCTCCCATTTTCCTTTAATTTCAGAGATCATCACACTATAATATATAGACAATCCACGACGATCCTTTGACATCGCACTCTACTGGTGCAGACCAGTGTGACGATGTCACACTGTACCTAATTGGCAACATGCGACGACCCTAGATCATCGCACTATGCTCCACTACAACCTGCGACGATTTCTGTAGGGATTGTTGTAGATAGCCATTTTTTCTTTTTTCTACCCAGTTTTGCCTCAATTGCCTGGGATGAACTTCTGACACTAGTGAATGATTGATTTATAAGTTTGAAGCTTGCATTTGATTGATTTTCGTAATTGAAATTTTTCTTTGTAAATTTGGCAAGTTTTGTTTCTGGTTTTTGTCTCAAGGGTATAATCTCTAGATTTTGGTCCTGACTGCTTGTTTGACAAAGAATCCTTGATTTATTTAGAGTTTTGGATTATTTTTTCTTTATGGATTGTTAATTCATTGAGAGACATTTTTGTTTGCATTTGATAAAAAGTTTTCTTATCATTTCATTTTTGTCTACATTATGAGTTTGATTTGAGAATATAGTTCAGAACATGCTAATTTTCTTGGATTACGCTTTCTTTTCTTCATTACATCTCTGATGTGATTTGAGAAAGAAAGAACTAAAGTCATTCTTCTTGTTGGTAGTCTTTTACAAGAAAATTGTTGCATTCAAAATATTTCTTAAAAGAGAAAAATTGGAAAATTTAGTAGTTTTTGGAAAATTGTTGCATTTGATTATTTGGTATCTTTTTCATTCAAAATTGAGAAATTGTGTTTCGTAGCTTTTGTATTTCAAAAAGAGATACATTCTCCCTACTGTAATTAGATTTCATCAAATTACAAGATTGCATATCATCTCTTCTTGCATTTTATTGGGTCAAGGTCACATACATCATCAATTTTATTTCTGTTTCCCTTTGGAGTAAGCAACAACCTTTAAAATAATTTGCTATTTTAAAATTTATTAGTAACTTTTATTTTCTAGAAATTCTCTACACCAACATTATCTAGGATAGCGCTTTGGAATAGGTTGTAAGGCGCACTCTCCAAAGCATCAAAACACACAATAGTATCTTGTGATAGGGAGAGTTCAAATCAACTTGCTACATGTTGTCCTGGGAAGCCCTTCTAACATAAGGGTGAATCATGAGGTCGCATTAGGACTGACAGAGTTACTCACCGTGCTTTGTCGGTCTTAGTGTAGATATTGTGTGTATTATTGGGGGTCACTTGAGAATAAAATCCTATGGGGACCTTCTCGATTTGATTTCGAGCTTAGATACCCTGCCTTTGCATGTGGATCAAACTGTCAACTGTTTCCCTAGGAATCATTGTCGTAATTGGTAACCTTAATGACCTATCTCTTTAGGGTCTTTACACGAGGTGACTGTGGAGGGGAGGGTCTTCATGGTATCTGGAATCAACGTTGGCCAAACTGACTCGGGCTCCTTGGAGGGTATACCCACGATTATGTGTGGGAGCTTGCACCAGGGTGTAAGTCCGTTAAGTAGGTCGTCAACGTAACTTTTCCACCCACTTTATCCCAACCCCTTCTTGTCTTGATTTCGTGATGTTGGATTTCATCACCAACTAGCGACTTCAAAATAACAAGGTTTGTTTTAATGCTTGATTTCTAGATTTTATTAGTGAGTGTTGTTTGTTTCTCTAGTTGGCCATATATTTGTTTTGTTATTTATTTGGTGCGGCCAACATTGGCCCTTGCCGTTCACGTAGGATGCAAGGGCTACCTCCGAAAGATCCGAAAGATTATGTTCCTTTGCTTCCTAACTCACCAAAGGGTTGTCCTGAAGGAGAAGTCAATAACAACGTAACCTCTAAGATTGAAATTTCTACTCCATTAGAGGATTCGATACTTCCCGTAAACCCGTTATTGAATATTAGACAAGATCCAATTTTTCTCTAGCTAAATTCATCGGGAGACATTGTTACTGAAGATTATACTCGAATACCTACTGGGTCTCATGCAGAGTCTGGTGTAGACGATCCTCTTTTTCAAAGTGAGTTGTTTAGGACTCTGGTTCACACTGCTGGAAATTTTAATCCTAGCTCTCCTGGTCCTAGTCGTACTCTTTGGAGAACTTCTTCGGAACAAGATATTTTTGATAAACTAAGAATGAGCCAGTTACGCTTGAGAACTTGTAATCAACCTATAGCATCACAAACGCCTGTGACTTATACTACTTATACAATACCCTTAGATCATTTTACTGGCACAACTAGTAATTTCGTCATGGTTTTAGACCAATTGTTGCTTGGTTCTCACTCGATTCTTCCTCTCCAACTCACTAACTCTACCATGGTCCCACAAGCTACGCATGTTTCTACTGGAAATGCGGTAATCACTCAACGTCCTATTGGAACACCACTTCCGCTTAGATCAAATCTATCACTTCTCTCTGGGTATAATGCTTTGAATACTTCCATTTCTATTCCTACCTAGAATCCATCCGGCGGGTCTAATCTCTTTGTTCCTCCTAGGTACAATGCTGCTATTCATTTTGTTCCTACACCTACCCAGGTTCTCTCTAGGGGGCCTTACATTCCTCCTTCACCTTTGCCTGGAGGATCTAATCGTCCTGGCCCTAGTAGCTCCAATCAAATTGGAGGCACTAGTCCTTTCATCTCTTCTGGTTTTCAGATTCATGTTGGAGGTCAATCTCAGGTTGGGGGGAAACCTCAAGTTGGGGGGCAACCTCAATTTGGAGACCATAACCCAGTTTATGGAAAAAGTATACCTAGATCACAATCTCAACCTTGGAATCTTCCTTTCCAAGGGAATCAACAACCATCTAGGGGGAAACATCCTCAAGTTAATTCTTTTATACCCCCTAATATCGGACAAACGTATCCAAGTTCTATGAATCCTACTTGGGGTCAAAATTTTCAGTCTAACGCTCCTTTCCAAGGGAGCTTACCTAATCAACCAAATCCTGTTGAATATTCGACTCAAAATCCTCCACAACCGATTTTTTCAGGACTATCTAACTATGTACAAAATGCTTATGGTCCTATTGGTATACCTACGAGACTACCTTATCAAAACTACCAGTTTCCTCAAGTGAACAGACAATTGCCCTTTCTTGCTACTTTGGATCTACCAAATTTATCTAGGATTTTGAATGATCCTATTTTGAACTCTTCTTATTGGCCCTTCATACTAGCCAAGTTACCATCAGACATCCCTAAGTTTGATGGCCGATCGGGAGAAGACCCAAATAATCACGTCATGAATTTCCATCTTTGGTGTTCATCTAATTCATTGATGGATGACTCTATTAGATTGCGACTTTTCCAATGAACTCTTACGGGTTCGGTAGCCAAATGGTATATTGAGTTACCCCAAGGATTCTTTAATGACTTCAATACCTTAGCCATGGCCTTCTTAACGCATTACCACTTTCCAATTCGATATGAGACATGAACTGAAATTTTGAGTTCATTGAAACAATCCTCTTCCACTCTTTTCTGATCATATTCATGAGTGGAGAGGAGAAGATGCTTAATCAAAGTTCCCCTTCCTGATCAACTGTTGGTTGAGTGGTTTACCAAATCGCTCATTGGTCCCATAGCCCGTGATATTTCCATGGGTGGTGTCATCATTGAAGAGTAGGTGATTAGTTATGCTCAATATATAGACCTCGTTTATTCACAAATGGGCACACTATATAACTTGATCCCTGATGCTCTTCATCCATCTACGAATCCTACCCCAACACCTCCAGTAGCTTCTCACGCTGCTGATGGCATGATTGGAACTTTTCATGATGAGACTCAGTCTAAACAAGCTAGTCATGCCAATCCCAAGTCTACTACTTCTAATGTACAAAATACTCCTAATCTGATTCCTTCCCCTAGTAAAACCTCTGAAGTTAATTCGGTTCGATATATGCCTACCGGTAAAAATCAAAATAAAAAGAAAGGGAAGGGTAGGAATAAGGAGGAAAAAAATAATAATCAACAATCTGAGAAACCCAAAACACAACCTGCTGATGACAAAGATAAATGTAAACCTCATTATGCTTGCCTTATCTATGGTGAGAATCATTATACGAAATATTGTCCATGACATGCTGGGGTTACTAAGCTCCTGCAAAGGATCGAGACACCTTCTACACCCGCCGTCTTGTCACAACGGTTTCCTTCTCAGCAACATGCCTAATTGGTCATTCATGACCAACCTTCTCCCTCTACCACATCTTATGTACTTATGTGTACTGGTGAATCCAAGAAGAATGAAATTGCAGTCGTAAATCGAGCCAAATATTATCTTCCTTCGAAAGAGAAAGTTGATGATTTACCACCGCCGTTGGTTCAACCTCCTCCACCAACTTCACCTCCAAACGGTCCTCTTCATCTCGAATGACTGAGCCTAGATACAATTCTTCATCCTCCTCCCAAGGGTGTTGTTCTAAATTCCTCATTTAATCCTCACGCACGTATTGCCCAAACCTACAGTATTGTAGAAGACCTTGCGCAACCACCCTCTCCGATGTCGACTCTCAAAGTCCTTCAAAGTTGTCCTACTCAATGGAAGGAACTGTTAAAGGCTATTGGTGGAATTGATCATATCGATACCAATTTGATAATATTTGTCTTGAAAGATCATATTCCAAGGCTTCCTGCTCAATTAGCATTTCAAATACAAGTTGTTGTGGAAAATAAGAACATTTGTCGAACCGTTATTGACAGAGGAGCCTCGACTTGCGTCATGTCCATCACTTGTTGGAAATCTATTGGCTCTCCTACCCTTACCGAGTCACACAATACTCTTAAGGCTTTTAATGGTACAGGGTTTAAACCTTATGGTGTTCTTCCTTCATTGTCTATTACGTTAGAGGGTAAAGCAGTCAATGTCGAGGTTGAGGTCTTTGATGCACCTCTTGATTACAACCTTCTACTTGGCCGTAGCTGGATTGATTCCATGCACACATTTGTGTATACCCTTTTTCATGTGTTATGTTTCCCACACCAGGGAAACGTCATTACTGTCAATCAACTGGCCTTATTTATTCTGATTTACGTACTAGCAACATACCTTTTATCGTGAAAACACCTCTCGGTTATGAAAATGTCGATGTGGGTCTTTTAAAAGATTCATCCTTGATGGGTACATTTCCTATTCCACCACCTGATATTCCTCCTCCTTTTGTCACCTCGATTAACATGATATCGACCTTTGTTCATGAAACCCCTGAGTCTTATGACCCATGGATAGTACCTAGCTCTGGTGACTGTCTTCGTTACGACGACCGAATGCCTTTGAGTTCGATAGAATCATATTATCAAGCTATTCAATTGACAACTCCTTCTCCTCCTCTCGGTGATACATCTCCTGATCCATTCCACATGATCTTTCCTACTGATGAGATGATCACGATGGTCATGTTTATGGAAGATACTCCATGGGACGATGGACATCATCGTTCTATTCTCTTCCTAGAACATGAGACCATAGAGAGTTACCAATGGATTTCAAATCCGTCTACCATTGTTTTTATTTCCTCTATTCCTGAATCAACACACGATGTTTTATACGAAGGGAACTTGGGTAATATTTCACCTACCATCCCTCTTGACATATAGATTAAACCCGAAGTCATGGAAACTGTTCATATCGATGCCTCATGTTCTACCGATGAGGTCCATGCTTATAAATCCCTTTTTTAAGAATTCTGTGACGTTTTTTCCTGGAGTTAGGAAGAGATGCTTGGTATTGATCCTGATTTTGTTGTTCATGATATTAAGACTTACCTGGACGCTAACCTTGTTCGATAGAGACTTCGCCCAGTACATCCACGTAAAGTTGCTGCTATTAAGCTTGAAGTTGAAAATCTTCTTAAAGATGGCTTTGTTTATCTTGTGGCTTTGATCGATTGGGTGTCCAATCTTGTTTCGGTTAAAAAGAAACAAGGCACGATCCATGTTTGTGTAGATTATAGGGATATAAACAAAGATTTTCCCAAAGACAATTATCCAACCCCTTTCGTTGACCAGATTTTTGACGACTATGCTGGGAGTGAAATCTTATCCTTGATGGATGGTTTCTCCGGCTATAATCAAATCAATATTTTTCCTACAGTTCAACATAAGACTTCTTTTATTTTCCCTTGGGGAACCTTCACATACCGGAAACTACCTTTTGGTCTAAAAAATGTTGGTGCGACTTTTCAGCGCGCTATGTCTTATACTTTTCATGACATTAAGCACATCATACAACCCTATCTAGACGATCTACCAATGCATTCTATGCATCGTCAATATCACCCGACACATCTACGAGCCATTTTTCTATGCTGTTGTTATTATCGCATACGATTGAATCCATACAAATGTGTTTTTTGTGTGGAGTCCAAACGAATTATTGGTTTTATCGTGTCTATACATGGAATTAGAGTGGACCCCCTGAAGGTTGAGGCTATTCTCAATTTATCTCCTTCTTCCACACTACGCCAACTCCAAAGTTTGCAAGGGAAGACAAACTTTTTACGTCGATTCATTCCCAACTATGTTGAATTAACGAAAGGATTTACTCAGCTTCTTAATAAAGGTTATGATTTTTCATGGGATGACACTACCAACAAAGCCTTTGAAGCTTTGAAACTCGCCTTAACCCGTACACCACCGATCTTTTCACCTGCTTATAGTCAATATTATTTCCTGTACTTAGCTTCTTCAGACTCTACCATTGCTATGGTTCTGGTCCAAGAAGATGATTCACAAGATTAACATGTTATATACTATTTGAGTCAGAGTCTCACGACTACCGAAACCAAATATTTACATGTGGAGAAACTGGCCTTGGAAACTGTTCAAGATGTTCAACATTTTCATCACTACATCTTATTATGTAGAACCACAATCATTTCTGATTGCAACCCCATGCAACACATCCTTGCTCGACAATTGCTGGGGGAAAGTACTCTAAATGGATAGTTATTATCCAAGAGTTTTATTTGGAGTTTGAACATGCCAAGTCAAAGAAGTCTTTGGTTTTTACCAAATTGATATGTGACCTTCCCTCTACTGAAACAAAAACTGCGGTAGAGGATTCCTTACTTGATGAATCTCTCTTTCTGATCTATTCTGACGACATATGGTATGGAGATATTATCATTTATCTCCAAACCCAAAATTTCCGGCCTGATCTTTCTAGTACAAATCGTCGTATCAATCCCGTCAATACATTATCCTTGGTGATACCCTTTACCGTCGTGGTATTGATTCCATATTTCAACGATGTATCAACTATGATGAAGCTGAGAAAGATTTGAATGACTGTCACTCTGGAGCATGTAGCGGTCATATGTATGGGTATGCCACTGCCCAAAAGATCTTATGAGATGGTTATTTCTGGCCTTCATTTTTTAAGGATTGCATCATTGCCGTCCATAAATGTCATGCTTGTCAAACTTACAACAATAAGATACGATCTCACCCTACTCCTTTTCACCCTATAGTTTCCATTGGTACATTCGCTAAATGGGGCATTGACTTCATGACATGTAACCCTCACTCGGCTGGGGGGCATGGATACATCATCGTAGCTGTGGATTATTTCACTAAATGGRCCGAGGCGATGCCTACATTTGATAATAYCGRGAAAATTGCAACGTTATTCATATTCAATCATATCATTACTAGATTTGGTGTCCCTCAAGCCATCTTCATCGATCACGGTAGTCATTTTCACAATTTCATGATGTCTGAACTTACCGAGAAGTTGGGTCTTCGACATGAAAACTCAAACCCCTATTATCCACATGCTAATGGGCAGGTTGAAGCAATCAACAAAGTTCTGACTAATATGCTTCGATGAATGGTAGGAATTCACAAGTCAAGTTGGCACACAATGCTCTTCTCAGTATTATGGGCCTATCAAACATCCGTTAAGTCCACCATGGGGTTCACACCTTTCCAATTAGTATATGGCATTGAAGCAATTTTCTCGATCGAATGTGAAATCCCATCTTTGAAACTAGTTGTCAAACTTCTCCCTAACACCTCAGCTAAAGAGGAATATCTTTTGTATTTGATGCAATTAGACGAGACTCGTCATGATGTTTCCTTAGTCATTGAAACTCAAAAAAAGTGTGTCAAAGCTCAATATGACAAGCATGTCAAACCACATGTATTTTCTGAAGGTGATCTAGTTCTCCTTTACGAACAAGATCATGATTTACTAGGGGTCGGTAAATTCAAGCCCATGTGGCGGGGTCCTTATATTGTGAAACAAGTGTTGGAAAAAGGGGCTTATGAGCTGGTATATTATGATGGAATTCCTTTGAGTGAACCCAAAAATGGGCTTTACTTGAAGAAGTAATATGCTTAAATCATTTTTGCATGAGTGCTATGTATTTTAGTGTATCATACTCTTATGTGCTTTTTCATTGTTGGTTCTGTCTTTTGGCTTCTTACCTTTCATTGTGTTTGGTTTCCAGATGTCGGTGTCTTCAATACCCTATATCGGCTTCGCTGATGGCACTAGTCGCAATACTCAAAACTTAGCATCTGTTGCTTGGGAAATCTATGCACCCACGAATGAATTGATTAGTCTACATGGTGTTTTCCTTGGTCATGCAACTACTAAAATCGCGGAATACAATGCATTTATCGAGTTGTTAACTGATGTCGTTTCACTTGGAATCTGTCATCTTATTGTATGAATTGATTCACAGTTAATAGTACTATAGTTGAGTAACATTTATTCCATCCGAAGTCCTACTTTGTTAGGGGTATATTTACGAATTCGCCTCTTGGAAAGACATTTTGATTACATTGAATATCAACACATTCCTAGATGTCTAAATACATTGACAGATGCATTGGCTAATTATGTGTTAGACATAAATTTGAGACATTTATAAATCCAATCACACTTTTACAAAAACAAGTAAGCCGGTAGGAACTTTATATTTATAACGATAAAAGTTTACAAAAAGTGTTTTATCCGAGGACCAAAATTTCAAAAATGTGAAGCTCATGGCTTCATGTACAAAAAGCATCAAGGATGTTTCTCACTGTAACAAGCGACTGCCTGTGCTACTCTACGAAGCAATCGACCGATAGATGTAGACATACCCACTGTGTGGTGTTGATAGTGCATAGGAAGCTCATCCACTGTGGCATCAAGGACATGCATGGTTAGTCCCTCCAAGTTATGTTCTATAACCTTGAGATCTGTGACAACTACCCCTGCTACAACACCTCTCTCTCCGCGTCTCTGGATGGGAGATGATCACGGCGGACGATAAGGTCCCACATCTTCATTGTTTAGAGCACTTGATTAGTCATTGGATAAATAACACAAAAAACATTTTATATAATTAAAATATCAAAAACATTATATCAACAAAAATTTTCCTTCTTACCTATGTCCCCCCACTGAGACTCATCAAGAAGAGCTAGGTCTAGATCCCCACGAAAATATACCCTGACATATGCATAGTCTTCCACCATGAGCAGCCTATTTCTCATCCATTGGAAAAAGACATCGTCATACTTGACGATGGGAAAACCACCATGTCGAGCCATAAGATCCACCTACCTCTTCATTCGTGGATCGTATGGAGCAGGTATGCCCCACTCCACCTGCAGACGTAGGACATGAACCCTCTACAGAAACAAGGACACCTAAATGGACCCATATCCAAATTACTTCAACCGACCATTTTGACACTTGGTAATTTGTTTCTTCATGC
>JASDQU010501422.1:32767-51909 GCA_032191745.1 Picea mariana | reverse complement strand
TGGTGTACTATGTATTTGTATGATTGTTCATTGTTCATGGTTTATTTACTCTGCTCTTGTTGAATGATAATGGTATATTGGTCTTAAAGATAAACAACACTTATATACTATGGTTAAAAGGATTAAAATTTCTATTATTGATTCAACCCCCCTCTTAGTAATCTAATAGTCTTTAGGAGAAACTAAGAGACCCTATTGAACAATGGCATTTCCCTTAGATCCTTCTTTGCCATCATTCACCATCTGGAAAGGCAATAGAAAGACTAATATGACAAAATTATGGGCATCTTAGAAGAATATGGGGAAAAATATCAGAGACTGAAGTCGAGTGTTACAAGTTGAGGTGCTCTATTCCTCTCTTATATACCTCTTCCCAATAGGTTACAAGCCATTTAGAGGAGTAAGCAAAAGAGGAGGAAACTAGACTGCTACCAAAGGATCCAATGGAAGTAGATCAACCATCAAATTCCCCAGAGATAGACAAGCAACAATAAACCTTTTGACTATGTTTTGTAAACCTATATGTATCTTGAATCTTTTTTTACATGCAGTATACCTGCAATACTAGTATATTTGTAGCAGTAACAAGACTTGAAATGTTGATGTATGTATTATATGATAGAATTTTTTTGATGTTGATGCCTGTTATAGCACTAGTTGTAGGTTGGGAAAATCCCGAACCAACCACAAAATCAAGTGCTACAACTTGGGAATCCTACACCCAATGTCACCTCGATGTAGGTCCCGCACTTCAAGGGTGACTAGGTCACTCTGGGGAGGCGATCCTAGTTACCCTAGTGGAATGAGATGGAGATGGATAAATATGGAAGTGGATACCCTAGAGGTCAAGTATAAGTGGTGTGAGATGCCTGGTAACTCAAGTGATTGTTTCCCCAAAGGTATAGTACTTCTCCGGATGATTGTACCTACCCGAGACACAAGAAAATCCAACTTGCAATGATATATGTTATTATGGATCAGCAAGTTAATCTTGTTGTCCCTAATTTTCAGCAATAAATGAAAATTTATATTAGCAAATAAAGCATATAAATCATCAAACAAATATCTAAACTAGTTAAGAAAATCAACATCAAAATTAGCAATGAATATAGGCTAAAAAATGACACTTAAGAGGAAAGAGAAGATGGTTGTTGTAAACATGCATTTTCTGCAGAAAATTACAGCCTTATGGCTGTATCTTTTAGTCACTTATATCAGAAAATTACACCATCAAAATATGCCAACCATTAGCCCAAAATATGCGCCCTAGTTGGTAGAGTAAATGCAAAATTTAGGAGCTAGTCTAGAGTTAGTTTAGGAGTTATGGTTAGTAGTTTATCAAGTTTAGATCAGCCCTTATGGCTGTAGGTTAGGGTTTGTAACAACAAGTAAAGTATTGGCAGAGAGGGGACACCCTATTAGGGTAAGACTCCTCTCAATGAGGAAAACCAACTCCAAGCAAGAGATCTTTCAAAAGATAAAAATTCATGTTTCCCAAGGCAATAATTTTATATCTCCAATGCAAAAAATAGATGACTATTCCCCTTACTATTGGGTTAATGGTGTCAAATAAATGAACTAGATATGCCACTTCCTTGGGGGTGTAAATCCTCTTACTTCCCAAGGAAAGTATCTCTAGTTAGGGTTTAAGAATGAGGGGTGTAAATCCTCTTACTTCCTCAAACAAACCCTTGCAACATCAATGAACTTTAAGCAATAAATTATGGAGACTAGAGAGGGGGTGCAAATACTCTTACTTCCCTCTTAGCTCCTAGCACAACAATCCTTGACTTGAAAAAAATGATAGCATAAGAGTAAAAGACCATACCAAAATCAAGAAAGATGTTAAGATAATCCATCATAAAAGCTAGAAAGAATTCCTCCAAGGCTAGCGCCTTACTCCTCGATAAACCATTCACAAGAGATAGCCATAAACAAGTGCACAAGAGAGAAATATAGCCAAGTGTAGAGAAAATTTCAGATCCAAGTCCTCTCACAAGAGTGGGAGATATGTCCAAATGAGATCTTATGATCTCTTATTTATACAAAATGTCACTAAGGTGACTTGTCTATAAATTATGGGGTAAATCACAAGACTAGTGGTGAACAACCCTAATATTCCCCCCTTTAACAAATTAATATTAAACAATTCATTTAAAGTTTCACTTTTTTCACAAATAAACCCTAATTTTGCATGTGCGTCTTCCCTTTAGGGGACGTTTTGCCACTTGGAAGAAGTCGTTGGTGTTGAAGAAGTATTGGTAGGCCTCCAAGGGCCACATGTCAAGCATCTAGGAAATCTCCTCATGGCGAAGACCTCCTCCTCAAAACTTCCATGTGCCAATGAGTGGCTACATCACCACCAAGCGCTAACCCCCTAGATGACGTCATGCTAAAAAAGGAGACGTTTTGCCTCTCTTAGGAAAAACTTTTGGTATGTGGGGGATAGGATACATCGTACAAGTCATCTTCAAGGCCTTTCAAGTTTGATCTTCTTAATATGGAATTTGGGCCCTTGGAATCCAACATGTGGGCTTGTAGCCCCATGGAAGCCTAAGCTAGGCTTGTTCTCCCAAAATTGTCCACCAACTAGGTCCTGCAAAGACAAATGACCACACCCTCCAAGGATCTCAAGTCATAACATCATGATAAGTGAATCCAATCAATAAATGAGCCACCTAAGCATGTGCATCAAAGATCGCTATATCAAACAATTAATTTCTCAAAGTCACTATGCGACTTGTCAAGATTGAATATGGGAGGGTTGACGAGGTGTCCTATTGGGTAGATGTTTCCCTAGGTCAAGGATAGTTTCCAAGAGATCCCTCACTAATCCATGTAAATTGGATGAAGTGGTTGGGGTCAAGACTCAATGGGTATAAGGCTCATGACATACAAGGGGTCTTAGTGTCTCATTCATGGGTGTCTTTCTAGAGGGCGTGTGGTACCTTCATCCACAATGCACTTTTTCCAAGCTCATTAATTTCCATTCTTTCATAATTTTAAGGAGAGGTTGAAGGTCACTTCCCTGGCATGGTGACCAGATAATGGAAATGTCACCCATAAACACTTAGTGGAAATGAGAAATATGAATCACGATGAGACCCCCTTTCTCTCATCCATGCAACTGAGAGCCATTACCCTCGTTTGGTGACTAGATGACGACAATGTCATAGCACTAAATATTCATGGATGTGATAGGTCGGCTCCTGATGAGACCTCCTATCCTTCAACTAACCTTTTAATCATTATTTATTATATTGTGGGTCCCCTTTACTCAAATATAAGCGTTTCATTGCTTTCTTGGGTGATCCTTGGGCGAAGCATCTGGAAGGTTCATACAAGGCTTTTATCTTTTACCCAATATCACTCCCTCTGGGCCTTCATCTCCTTCTTCCGATAGAATGAGGGACAATCCCTTTTGGGGTCAATACACCCTAAAATGCCATGAGATAATAAAATGGAGGGGAATAATGATGGAAAGTGGTAATTATGGTCGGGAATGGTACAGTGGATGTTTAAGGGAGTTCCTAGTAGCAAACCCTTCCCCAAGGAAAACCACTTACTAGGGAACAATGTCAACCACCAAGGTGAAGTAGGTAAAAAGGAATAATATCCAAGCATATATAATGAAATATAGAGAAATCTAAGATACAACATACTCAACTGGCTTAAATATTGAAATGATGCTCACCATAATACTGACTTGTACCTCATGGAGCAAGGCCCACTGCCTTCCGAAAAAAAACTGATGTGGTGGATTCCATTTGGAAATCTGTGACCATTTGTGGTGGTGAGAGAGGTTTCCATCTGTGCAAAAGGGTACTGCTAGTCATGTAGTCTCTCGATACTCCATATCTGCAACCTGAAGGCCTCGAGACATAATCTCCTTAGTTATCTACAAAATGGGGATAACATCTGGTTCCTACTTGGGGACATGTGCTCATCATAGAGTGCATGAGAACCATAAAATCTACCAATAGACCTACTCATCCTTTTTCTCATATGATCATAATCAAAACCAACATAAGCTAGAAAAAGTTAATTATGACATTTTTTCTAAAATTTCTAAACTAAACATGAAATCAATATGCAAGTAGAGAAAAATGAAAAAGAAATGCATCTAAACTAATATAAGTAATCAAGATGCAAATTCAAGGGAAAACAATATTACCTACTTATTTACCTAGGTGATGCAGGGGCGGGCCACCCAGGCACGTCTGCTCTCACAGGACCTTCTTCTTTTTGGCTTGAAGAACTCGAAGGTTCTTCTATTTCCATATCGGGAAATATGCACCCACAACAATCTTTCCCTGAGGTCTCCCCTTTACCACCGGGAGATCAGCTAAATCTTGCTATCTCGCGAGTTCATGACTCAAAGCCTCCAACTCTTCCTTTCAAATCTTACGATACCCGATCTGGCGATACAGGTACAGCTCCTTCCTTTACTAGTGCCCTCACCACATGCAACTGTGGGCTAGGCTTAAATGTTAGCGCCTCACGCAACCTCGCAACCTCACGACCTCGCGACCTCGCAACCTCGCGAGTTGAACCGTCGAACTTTCACACTCCTATTCCATGAATTCCCAAGATGCGAGAATTCAACGGAGTGTTGACTCCTATCTCCAAGCAACGTGTGTCCACCCGTCGGCCGCGCGGTCCCACCTTATGCTCTGCCACGCGTCCACATGAACCTCGGCTCCTCGGCACTTCACGGCTCGTGAATCCTAATGCCAATATTTCAGGACTTCTCACAGCGAGATCCCGAGGGCTTCGTGCCACCTGTATTCCACTCGCCGACTCTGATATGGCCCACACTATCCTCCAGCTGTCAGGATGTCACTTTCTCGTAATCTCGCGATCCTCGTTGCCAAATTTCTCTGGTATTTTCTCACGAGACTCTGATACACTATCCCACATGCGGATCCAACAGTCCCTCTGTGATCCAGATCCAACGGCTATCCTTCTCTTGCTACTCGCGACTTCGCGACTTGGAGTACCCAATGTTTGGGCTTTCACCCTGCGAGCTCCCAAGTTCGTGAGATCTCTCGATCTCTGCCACCTGTCCTCCTCAAATGGACGGCTACAATCCTCTCGCTCCTTCGCCGCTTTGCGTCCTCGCGCCTCGCGACTTGGAATGTCCAATACTTGGGACTTCACTCTGCGAACTCCCGAGTTTGCGAGATCTCTCGATCTCTGCCACCTGTCCTTCTCAGATGGACAACTACAAATCTCTCGCTACTTCGCTACTCGCGAAGTTAAAGGACTTCCCTTTTGGTCCTCCAATGTCCGAGTCTACGAGATGAGAGAATCTCCTTACACGCGTCCTCCTCAACGAACAACTCTGATCTTGTCAGGATATCACGTCTCGCGATATCGTTGTTCTTGTTACCCAACTTTTGGAAATTCAACTCATGAGTCCCCGATAAACAATACCACGTGTAGATCCTACGGCTCCAGTGACTCGGAATCGACGACCCTGCCCCTCCTGAGCTTCAAACTCTTCGGACCTTCTCTCTGTAACCTCCTTACACCTCTGAAAGATCTAACAATCCTTGGAACTTCGCGAAACCTCTTTTGAAGATTTCAACCGTCCGTTCTTCCTTGGGTAATCCACAAAATGAAGAAGAGTATCTCTCCACGAGATTCCTTCGCCTTTTCGCCAACCTGTGACGTTTCTTCCTGAATTCAAGTCACACTTATCTGCATTGATCTTCAGCGACTCAGAGGCCTATCCTTCCTGAGCTTTGCTAAATTACTTCAACCTCAACGAGGTTCTTTGCATGCACTCCTTGCGGCAAGCCTGTGAACACTTCAACCATTCGAGCTCCCTTGACTCTGCGTATGCCCGTAGCAATAGTCCTTCAATACTTCTACTCAGTTTCAGGACTGAGGTTTTCTCCCTTAGCCTGCACACTCCTTGCACGGCTCTAGCAACCCGCGTTCACTCTTGAGCAAACGAGAACAAGAGTTAACTCTCTGAGCCTTCTGTCAACGCACTCCTTGCGGACGACTTCAACTGCACTCCTTGCAGGAATCCTCGCTCAAAAGAGAAAACAATTGTAGCTCACCTCACTTCCTCTCAGATTTCAATCTCGACACATGAAATCATACACACAGCATGATAATAAATGTATAACAGGGAGTAATATCCATAAGTAGAGCATTCAACACACATACACAGAGAATAACACAACAACCATGAATCTGAATCAACTTCTTCTATTAATTCAAGATCTGTACATGGGTATTTGCTACAAATCTCTGCTATTATCCTATGCTCTAGAGTCTTCTAACTCTTCCTGAACTATCTTACTATATTACAATGATACAAATGAGGGTCTCTATATCCGTTTTCCCTCCTGGAATCTAAAACTGTCTAATCTAAGAATTCAATTCTATCTACCTGCATCTACCACTATAAATGCCTCTGTCTATCTTAGACGAGAGCGTATGGCTCGAGGTCTGATTACATTTTTACCAAGGCACCAAATTAAATGATCTCATTTATGTTCAGCGCATCAACTTCAAGGGCAAAATTAAAAATTCAAAACTTGCGTTGGACGTTTTCCAGCTGGCTTCTGCTTCCACGTTGGTTTTGCTTGTCGTGAGGGATGCTCCTGCATCATACTCCCTCGCTTGAAAATTTGCATGGGCTCCTATCCATGAGCTCCTGCGCGGTATATCCATGCTTCAAAATTTCTACTTCAGTCTCCCAGCTGGCATATTCAACTGGGTGTCCCTTCCACTTGACCAAATATTCGAAATATTCTTTCCTCCTGGTTTTCTTACCCACTCTTTTATTCAGTATCTGCTCCATCTGTGGATTTTCTGCAACTGGCATCTGCTTCTGCCACTAAATCTCTGGTTGATCATCACCTTCTACTCCTACTTCATTAGTTTTGTATGGATATAAATCCAAAATATTGAATATCGAAGATATTCCAATGTCCTCTGGTAACTTGATTTCATAAGCTTTCTGTCCCATTTTCTTCAAGACCTTGCACGGTCTGATTTTCTTCATTTTCAGCTTGTTGTATGTTCCTCTCAGGAACCTTTCTTTCCTCAAATGTGCCAGAACCAAATCACCAAATTCAAACTGAATTTGTCTCCGATGCTGATCTGCTCTGCGCTTGTACTCCTGACTTGATTTCAACAGTCGTTTCTTCACCTGGCTGTGAAGTTCCTTCATCGCTTCAGCGAATTCTCCTGCACTAGCATTGCTAGTATCAGTCTGCTCTGAATCCCTCAGTTCAGAAACTCCTCTTGGCTGCATTCCATATACAATCTGAAATGGACTTTTTCCTGTGCTCCTATTTACTGAGTCATTGTAAGCAAACTCTGCCTGCGGTAATATGCTATCCCAGCTGCTATGGTGCTCCGTCACCAAACTTCTCAACAAGTCTCCCAGACTTCTGTTGACCACCTCTGTCTGTCCATCCATCTGAGGATGATAAGCAGAACTAAACATCAAATTAGTTCCCAACTTCTTCCATAATGTTTTCCAGAAATGCCCTGTGAATTTTGTGTCTCTGTCTGAAACTATGCTTTTCGGCAATCCATGAAGTCGAACAATCTCTTTGAAAAACAAATTTGCGATGTGAGTCGCATCGCTGGTTTTTTGGCATGGAATGAAGTGTGCCATCTTAGAAAACCTATCAACTACCACAAAGATGGAATCAACACCTCTTTGTGTCCTCGACAATCCCAATACGAAGTCCATGCTAATATCATCCCACGACTTGTCTGGTATGGGTAATGGCTGATAAAATCTTGCATTCTGCTTTCTTCCCTTTGAATGATGGCAAATCCCGCATTTGTCTACAAACCTCTTGACTTCTGACCGCGTCCCTGGCCAAAAGTATGACTCGATCAGCTTTGCAAATGTCTTATCATGGCCAAAATGTCCTGCTAATCCACCGCTGTGTTTCTCTTTCAACAAGTTCTCCCTCATGGAGCAATTCAGAATACACAATTGATTTCCTTTCAACAACAATCCGTCCTGGATCACATACTCTATCCACTGACTTCTGTCTCTGAGAACTAGATTCTCAGCTGCTTCATAAGCTTCCTTGAAGTCTGAATCATTTGCATACATGTCCTTAAGATCATCAAAGCCTAACGTCCTGACTTTGAATTCCTGCATTAGCAAACACTTCCTGCTCAAAGCATCAACAACTTTGTTAGCAGTACCAGAAATATGTTTTATCACAAAAGTGAAATTTTGCATGTATTCAACCCATTTAACATGCCTCTGATTCAAATTTTCTTGTTGAGTCACAAATTGTAATGCAAGGTTATCACTATATAAAACAAATTCTTTTGGAATCAAATAGTGCCTCCATTTCTTCAATGCCTGTATGATGGCATATAATTCTTTATCATACGTGGAGTACTTTTCTTTTGCCTCATTCAGCTTCTCGCTGAAATATGCAATTGGCCTGTCTTCCTGACTCAAGACCGCTCCTATGGCAAACCCGCTTGCATCACATTTTACCTGAAATGTCTTTTGAAAATCTGGCAACACCAAAACCGGTTGTTCCGTAATCTTTCGTTTCAATAAATTGAAACTCTTCTCAGCCTCTTCCATCCAGTGAAAAGATTGATTTCTTTTCTTCACTGTATCCATCATTGCTGCACTAATTCCACTGAAATTTCTAATGAATTTCCGGTAGAAACTAGCCAAACCATGAAAACTCCTTACCTCAAATACGTTCCTCGGTGATGGCCAATTCTTGATTACCTCCACCTTATCTGGATCCATCCTCAGTGCATTCGCAGAAATCCCCAAATAAATGAGTTCTATCTTCATGAATGAGGACTTTTTCATGTTTATCAACAACTTCTCTTGCTGTAATCTCTTCATCACAATAGCCAAATGCTTCAAATGTTCAACCTTTGTCTTGATAAAAACCAATATGTCATCCAGATACACAATGACAAATTTCCTGATGAACTCCTCCAGGACTTCATTCATCAAACTCATAAAGGTACTTGGTGCATTTGTCAAGCCAAACGACATGACAAGCCATTCATACAAACCTTTGTTTGTCTTGAATGTTGTTTTCCATTCGTCACCTTCTCTCATATGAATCTGATGATATCCACTCTTCAAATCTATCTTTGAAATTTTTTTTGCCCCACTTAAGCAATCCATCAGATCATCCATCCTTGGCAATGTGAATCTATACCTGATCGTTATCTTATTAATAGCTCTTGAATCAGTGCACATCCTCCAACCTCCATCTTTCTTCGGACTGAGTACTGTTGGAACATCACATGGAATCAAGCTTTCCCTGACCAAACCTTTGTCCAACAACTCTTGGACCTGTCTTTTAACCTCTTCATTCTCCTGCGGCGTCAATCTGTACGTGGCTTTGTTTGGAAAACTAGCTCCTGGTATGAGGTCTATATGATGACTCACGCTCCTCATCGATGGCAATGAATGAGATAATTCGTCCACCACAATATCAACGAACTCTTTCAGCAGTTCTTGAACTTCTTCTGGCAAATCATCCACTCTTGTGCTAGTCGGAACAATTCTCGGTTTTCTGACCACAAAGAATTGTGGATCCTCCTTCTTCTTAACTTCTGTAAGAAGTTCCTTCCCACTCATGAGAAGTACTCAGTTGCTTACTTCTGGCTTCACCTCTTTATCTTCAATTGTACACAACATGTGAGTCCTCCCATTCTTCTTCAGGGTATAAGTGTTCATCCTCCCATCATGAATTACATTTCTATCATATTGCCATGGTCTACACAACAATAAATGATAGACATCCATAGGAATAACATCACATAAAATATTATCATTATATCCTCCTATATTAATGTCAACTAAGCACTGTTTAGTGACATTTACCTGATGTCCCTTTTGTAGCCATGAAACTTTGTATGGGCTTGGATGATCAGTTGTTTCCAGCTCCAGCTTTTCTACCATCTCGGTTGAAACAAGATTATCTGTGCTCCCACTGTCCACGATGACCTTGCATACTCTATCCTTGGTCTTGCAAGCAGTCCTAAAAAGACCGTTCCTCTGCGCTAAATTCTCCATCTCCTTCTCTGGCATCAAAAGAACCTTCTGCATCACTAGCGATCTTCCGCCTTCAGCGTATTCTGTCTCAACATCTCGCCTCTGTGCCTCGGTGATGTGAGTCTCTCCAGTTTCTTTCCTTTTCTCTGGACTCTCAAATGACCTGTGTCCATTTTTTCCACATGTGAAGCATGTGATTACTCCACCTCTTCCTCTTCCTCTACCTCTGGTACGAGGAAACCTATCATTATCAGCATATCCTCCTCTTTGTTCAATTTGCTGCCCTTGTTGCTCAACATATGGTCTTCTCTGTGAGGTTCCACCTCTTTCTGTCTGAGTCTGAGGTTTCTTCCATTCCTCCTTGGGCTTCTGGTATTTATCTTGGGCAACCGATTTGCCTTTGGGATGACTCCTGCCTCGACCCCTCTGACTTTGTTTACGGCTCAGCTTCTCCTCAGCTTTCAGATCCAATTGGTAAGCATTCTCCACCATTTGGATGGTTGCCATATTTATTTCATCCTGAATTTCATACCTCAGGCCATTCAGATACCTGGCCACCTTTTCATCATTGCTTTCGCGATGACCTACCCTGATATTCAACCTGTAAAATTCCTCAGTATACTCCTTCACTGTCATCAGCTTCTGTCTCAGGTTCTGCATCCTCCTGAACAGAGAAATTTGATAATCCCTGGGAATGAATTTTCCCTTCATCTTTGCAATCATCCCGTCCCAGCTCTTAATCTTCTGCTTGCCCTGGCAATGCCTGCCATCTTGTAGTTCATCCCACCACAAGGCTGCATGTCCTTTTAATCTTGTGACGACATGTCTGACCTTCTTATCATCTTCGATATCTTCATAATCGAAGTAAGTGTCTAGAGCTCTAATCCAATCTAGAAGCTCTTCCGCATCTAGATTTCCTTCATAAACTGGAATGTCCATTTTTGTTTTCAAACTCATCCGAGTGATAGCCTTAATTAAACGCTCATTGGCTGCATCTTCCACTGGAATTTCTTCTTCTTCACGTCCAGCACCACCTTCATCCTCGGATTCACTGATATCTCCTACATCAGCTTTCCACCTTTGTCTTATCTCCATGTCCTCCATTCTGGCACAAAGATTTCGCATTCCTCTCTCCACATCTAGATTCTGTACTTGCCTACCTCTTTCTCTGGACATTTCCCTTTCCTCCTATGGATCGGGTGATTGTCTACCTCTTCTCCTTGGCGGCATGGTGAATTCTCCTTTTCCTTTGCTACAGAAAGCAAAGAAGCTTTTTCTAAGCTCTGATACCACTTTGACGCAGGGGCGCGCCACCCAGGCACGTCTTCTCTCACAGGACCTTCTTCTTTTTGGCCCGAAGAACTCGAAGGTTCTTCTATTTCCCTATCGGGAAATCTGCACCCACAACAATCTTTCCCCAAGGTCTCCCCTTTACCACCGGGAGATCAACTAAATCTCGCTATCTCACGAGTTCGTGACTCAAAGCCTCCAACTCTTCCTTTCAAATCTTACGATACCCTATCTGGAAATACAGGTACAACTCCTTCCTTTACTAGTGCCCTCACCACATGCAACCATGGGCTAGGCTTAAATGTTAGCACCTCTCGCAACCTCGCAACCTCGCGACCTTGCGACCTTGCAACCTCGCGAGTTGAACCCTCGAACTTTCACCCTCCTATTCTGCGAATTCCCGAGATGCGAGAATTCAACAGAGTGTTGACTCCTATCTCCAAGCAACGTGTGTCCACCCATTAGCTGCGCGGTCCCACTTTATGCTCTGCCACGCGTCCACACGAACCTCGGCTCCTCGACACTTCGTGGCTCGCGAATCCTAACACCAATATTTTGAGACTTCTCGCAGCGAGATCCTGAGGGCTTCGTGCCACCTGTATTCCACTCGCCGACTCTGATATGGCCCACACTATCCTCCAGTTGTCGAGATGTCGCTTTCTCGCAATCTCACGATCCTCGCGGCCAAATTTCTCGGGTATTTTCTTATGAGACTTTGATACACTATCCCACGTGCGGATCCAACAGTCCCCCTGTGATCTGGATCCAACGGCTATCCTTCTCTCGCTACTCGCGACCTCGCGACTTGGAGTACCCAATGTTTGGGCTTTCACCCTGTGAACTCCCGAGTTCGCGAGATCTCTCAATCTCTGCCACCTGTCCTCCTCATATGGACGGCTACAATCCTCTCGCTCCTTCGCCGCTTCGCGTCCTCGCGCCTCACGACTTGGAATACCCAATACTTGGGACTTCACTCTGCGAACTCCTGAGTTCGTGAGATCTCTCGATCTCTGCCACTTGTCCTCCTCAGATGGATGGCTACAAATCTCTCACTACTTCACTACTCACGAAGCTAAAGGACTTCCATTTTGGTCCTCCAATGTCCGAGTCTGCGAGATGAGAGAATCTCCTTACACGCGTCCTCCTCAACGAACGGCTCTGATCTTGTCAGGATATCGCATCTCACGATATCGCTGTTCTTGCTACCCAACTTTTGGAACTTCAACTCACGAGTCCCCGATACACGATACCACATGTAGATCCTATAGCTCCGGTGACTCGGAATCGACGACCCTGCCCCTCCTGAGATTGAAACTCTTCGGACCTTCTCTCCGTAACCTCCTTTCACCTCTACAAGATCTAACGATCCTTGGAACTTCGCAAAACCTCTTCAGAAGATTTCGACCATCCATCCTTTTTGGGTAATCCACGAAATGAAGAAGAGTATCTCTCCACTAGATTCCTTCGCCTTTTCGCCAACCTGCGACGTTTCTTCCTGACTTCAAGTCACACTTATCTGTGTTGATCTTTAGTGACTCAGAGGCCTATCCTTCCTGAGCTTTGCTAAATTACTTCAACCTCAACGAGGTTCTTTGCACGCACTCCTTGCGGAAAGCCTGTGAACACTTCAACTGTTCGAGTTCCCTTGACTCTGTGTATGCCCGTAGCAACATTCCTTCAATACTTCTACTCAGTTTCACGACTGAGGTTTTCTCCCTTAGCCTGCGCACTCCTTGCACGGCTCTAGCAACCCGCGTTCACTCCTGAGCAAACGAGAACAAGAGTTAACTCTCTGAGCCTTCTGGCAACGCACTCCTTGCAGACGACTTCAACTGCACTCCTTGCAGGAATCCTCACTCAAAAGAGAAAACAATTGTAGCTCACCTCACTTCCTCTCAGATTTCAATCTCGACACATGAAATCATACACACAGCATGATAATAAATGTATAACAGGAAGTAATATCCATAAGTAGAGAATTCAACACACATACATATAGAATAACACAACAGCCATGAATCTGAATCAACTTCTTCTATTAATTCAAGATCTGTACATGGGTGTTTGCTACAACTCTCTGCTATTCTCCTATGCTCTAGAGTATTCTAACTCTTCCTGAACTATCTTACTATATTACAATGATACAAATAAGGGTGTCTATATCCGTTTTCCCTCCTGGACTCTAAAACTGTCTAATCTAAGAATTCAATTCTATCTACCTGCATCTACCACTATAAATGCCTCTGTCTATCTTAAACGAGAGCGTATGGATCGAGGTCTGATTACATTTTTACCAAGGCGCCAAATTAAATGATCTCATTTATGTTCAGCGCATCAACTTCAAGGGGAAAATTAAAAATTCAAAACTTGCGCTGGACGTTTTCCAGTTGGCTTTTGCTTCCACCTTGGTTTTGCTTGTCGTGAGGGATGCTCCTGCATCACTAGGGCCTTGGGTCCCTGAAGATCACATGATGGATGATGTCAGGTGAAGTCATACAACCAATGCAACTAGCTGATCATATCATCAAAGTATATCTCCCCCTATGCTTAATCATATAATACAACAAATATAAGTCAAGCACATAATAATCATGAGTATAACACACATATAATTGATCATGAAATAAAACTCATGAAGATGGGTGGAAGGGAGAAAATCCTGTTGGAAAGATAAACCATCAGCCTGATCATCCTGCCTGAAAGTGTAGCCACAATATTGATCAATCCATCTCTGAAGGGGGCTACTATATGCAGACGAAGGCTCATAATCATTTGTGCATAAAGACTCACTGCTTGTTGAGGACTGGGAGGAAATTAAAGATCGAAAGGATACTGGATGGTCTCTTGAAGAAGAGGGTAAGAGGTAAGGAACAATATCAAGTGTTGAAAAACACTGCCTCTTCCCCTGGAAATCTTGATGAAAATCTCCAAGACAAAAATACTTCCGTTCTGAAGGATAAATATTTGATTTCTCTACGATGGAAACGTCCTGGTAATCCTCAAAATCTGAGAACAATGGCTAGGAATCCTCATAAATCAAGCATGCATCCTTAAAAGGGTATGTATTAAAGGATGAATGAATATCATGCTGCGAAAAGTCATCCTTGAAAGGGAAGAACAAATCTGTAACCATGTCATCACTAGGCTACCAAACACATGAATCATACATGCATGGAGGCCAGTCCTCTGAATATGACATTTCAACCCCCTCTTTCTGAGAGCTACCCTCAATGTTATAAATTGGATCTCTATCAATAATGAAGCAACCCACATCCCATCTACGTCTCCCAACCTATATAAAATCATCAATGTGTTCGTCAACTATATCTGAGGGTTGTCCCACGAATTCATCTACACCATAGGAGTTGATCACTTCCTCACAAGACTTGATAACTTCATTTTATTCAAAAGGGAAAGAAGATAATAAAGTCTCATTCATGCCTTCTGCAAGAGAAACTTCATCGAGATCCTTTTGGCAGTTTTCTTCATTTTCACATTCATGGAATAAAGAATAATCAAAGTTTTCAAAACGATTATAACTCATTGTGTTCTCTTCTTGATGTGCAGGAGGAGCAGAGGTCTGGATGTCCTCATCAAGTGGAAGAGTAGATACTTCATCTTCATCATATGTCTCATTCAAATCTTCTTCATCAGGATCTTCTTCAAGATTTTCTTCATCTATTGTCTCATCATCGATAAAAAAATCTTCTCTGCAAAGAGTGTTTTTGAGCTCTTGGAAAGCATCTTGTAAACTTTGAGTAGCTGGCCGATATTTCCTGATAAATTCTTAAATGATCTTTGTAGAAGAAGGGATACTCTTTTGATCACATGAGTGTGCAAGCCAATCCTTTTGACTTGATTCCAATGAAGACAAATTATTTTTCATCAACACATATTCATGTAGCACATTTAAGCTTGAAGCATACTTCATATAATTCACGACATGGGTGACTAATAGAGTTGGATCACAGTCAAATTTGGGGAAACCTATCCTCCACTCCGGAGAGCAATGATTTGGATATCTAGGAATATCTTGAACATCAAAGGAGGGATAAACCTTATGGACTTCCCATGGTAAGTCCCATGAGGCCATGGTTCTATTACTTAGGGTAATTCATCAATGGAGTTGCTAGATGAGCTCAAGGCTCACCAAGGTATGAAAAATCATAAGGGATAAGTGGGTTCTGGGAAGGTGGAGTCGCCAGATGAGCTTTAAAATGAGTTCCTCAAGAAGGGTGGAAAGGGAACGTCCCTTGGGCGGAGTCGCCAAGCAAGCTAAGGGAAATGTTTTGGGATAGCTTACCAAAGTGTTGTTAGGGTATGAAGGGGATTCAAAATCCTCCCCGGAAATGACGCCAAAATGTTATAGGACAAGTTGTAGGTTGGGAAAAGCCTGACCCAACCACAAAAGCAAGTGCTACAACTTGGGAATCCTACATCCAATGTCACCTTGATGTAGGTCCCACACTTCAAGGGTGACTAGGTCACTCTAGGGAGGTGATCCCAGTGACCCTAGGGGGAATTATATAGATATGGATATAGATGGAAGTGGAGCCCCTAGAGGTCAAGTCCGAGTGGAGTGAGATTCCTTGTAAGCCAAGTGATTTTTTCCCCAAATGTATAGTACTTCTCCGACTGATTGTACCTTCCCGAGACACAAGAAAATCCAACCTGGAATGATATATGTTAGTATGGATCAACAAGTTAAGCTTGTTTTACCTAATTTGAAGCAATATATGACAGTTTATATAAGAAAATAAAGCATCTAAATCAACATACAAATATCTAAATTAGTTAAACAAATCAACATCAAAATTAGCAATGAATATAGGTTGAAAAATGGAACTTAAGAGGCAAGAGAAGATGGTTGTTGTAAACATGTATTTTCTGAAGAAAATTATAGCCTTATGGATGTATCTTTCAATCACTTGTATCATCAAATTATACCATCAAAATATGCCAACATTTAGCCCAAAATATGTGGCCTAGTTTGTAGAGTAAATGAACAAAATTTAGGAGCTGGTCTAGGGTTAGTTTAGGAGTTATGGTTAGTAGTTTATCAAGGTTAGATCAGCCCTAATGGCTGTAGGTTAGGGTTTGTAACAACAGGTAAATAAATGGGAGAGAGGGGGCACCCTATTATGGGAAGACTCCTCTCAGTGAGGCAAACCAACTCCAAGCAAGAGATCTTTCAAAAGATAAAAAATCATGTTTCCAAAGGCAATGATTTTATATTTCCAATGAAAAAAATTGATGACTAATGCCTTTACTATTGGGTTAATGGAGTCAAATAAATGAACTATAGATGCCACTTCCTTGGGGTAAATCCTCTTACTTCCCAAGGAAAGTATCTCTAGTTAGGTTTTAAGAATGAGGGGTGTAAATCCTCTTACTTCCTCAAACAAAAACCCTTGCAACATCAATGAATTTTAAGCAATAAATGATGAAGACTAGAGTGCGGGAGTAAATACTCATACTTCCCTCTTAGCTCCTATCACAACAATCCTTGACTTGAAAAAAATGATAGTATAAGAGTAAAATACCATACCAAAATCAAGAAAGATGCTAAGATAATCCACCATTGAAGCTAGAAAGCATTCCTCCAAGGCTAACGCCTTACTCCTCCATAAACCATTCACAAGAGATAGCCGTAAATAAGTGCACAAGAGACAAATATAGCCAAGTTTAGTGAAAGTTTCAGATCCAAGTCCTCTCACAAGAGGGAGAGTTATGTCAAAATGAGATCTTATGATCTCTTATTTATACAAAATGTCACTAAGGTGGATTGTCCATAAATTAAGGGGTAAATCACAAGACTAAGGCTCAACAACCCTAATCTTTCTCCCTTTAACAAAGTAATATTAAACAATTCATTTAAAGTTTCACTTTTGCATAAATAAACCCAATTTTACATGGACGTATCCCCTTTAGGGGATGTTTTTCCACTTAGAAGAATTCGTTAGTGTTGGAGAAGCATTGGTAGGCCCCCAAAGGCCATATTCCAAGCATCTAGGCAATCTCCTCATGGTAAAGACCTCGTCCTTCTCAAAACATCCATGTGTTAATGAGTGGCTGCATCACCACCAAGTCCTAACCCCCTAGATGACGTAATGATAAAAATGAGACTTTTTGCCTCTCCTAGGAAAAACGTTTGGCATGTGGGGGCTAGGATACATCGTCCAAGTCATCTTCAAGGCCTTTCAAGTTTTATCTTCTTCATCCGGCATGTGGGCCCTTGAAATCCAACCTGTGGGCTTGCAGCCGCACGGAAGCCCAAGTGTTAAGTACCAAAGACTGAATACAAAAGCACCTCAATAGATCCACAAAGAAATATAGAATAAATATTCTTTATTATAAGAAAACCCTTGAGGTAGGGAAATACCATACAATGGATCCTATTATGAAATGATTCCTCTCCTGTTCACTTCCCTCTTCGAGGGGGCATCCTCCTATTGAGCTACCGCTCCAAATACAATACTTCCCAACTTGTCTCATTACATTTCTTGAACCCCGTTATATAGTGCTACCACCCACCTATGAACATTCTAGAGGAGAAACCTTATAAGAAGTCCTCTTACATTTATTATATCTATCTACCATAGTGGACCTTATTTAATACTACAATGGACCTATTCCACCTTACATTGAATGGCCTCCACTATTATCACTATGGGCCCTCTGGACCCCCCTACTATCTCTCTTGCTACCTAACATTCCATCCTCCTTATGAATGCATTGTCCACAACGCTTGTTATGAAGGTGTACAACCATATACCAGGGTCCCATGGATAAGTGTGGGCCATAGTGCTGAAGTAGACTAGAGAACCATGGTCTCATGTGGAAATGAAAGCCACCATGCTGAAGTAGTCCAACCTCCATTGTAAACTAGGGTCCCATGTCCAAGTGCTTATGTGAAATCCACACTAAATATATCAAAACCCAATAACCAATTGAAAATGATGCTCCAAAGACGGACACTTGTCATGTGGATCCAAATAAGAAGATCCATCCACATAGTGGGAAGGGGTCATAGCAGAATCTGGAAGGAATAATACCACTGTATAATATGCAGGCTGAACATTGTTAATAATCATTGGCTCTTGATTTATCACATTGATGTTCTCTATAGAAGGTGGAGTAGAGTCATTAAATAAAATATGAAAAAAGTTATCATCCCAAAAATTTCAACTATCCATATACCAATCATCATAATCAACCTTGAAATCATACCAAACATATCTTTCTTGATTATATCCTTCCATAATATGCCTTGAAATTTTGGACTCTTGAATACATTCCTCTTGAATATGTTTCATTTCAACTTTGAACTCTTGAATACGTTTCTCTTGAATATGTTGCATTTCAACTTTGAACTCTTGAATTGTTGTCTTAATGGCTGCCATGATTTAAGAGAGAATATCCATTGGAAACACCACATATAATATACCAAAAGAAAGCTCTTAAAATGATTTATCCAATGACACTTATGTGGTAGCAATCTGAGAACCCTATGAAAAGTTATGAACTCTGCAGTCTCGCCGCCGTCACGAAAACCCCCCAAAATAACTGATTTTAAATCAATGATATATTCACTTCCATGCAATGAATCCTGCAATGAATCATGTGATGGAAGGGATCCTCACCTGTGCACTTGCCTCTTTGAGGGGGATTCCTCCTATTGAGTTACTGCTCCAAATACAAAAATTCTCTTCATATCCCATTACATTGCTTGTACCCCTATATATAGTGCTACCATCACCTAAGAACATTCTAGAGGAGGAATCTTCTAGAAGCAGAACCTTCTAAGAAGTCATCTTAC